>JAUOBV010314749.1:0-11011 GCA_032360425.1 Rubia occidens | reverse complement strand
TGAATTCACTCCTAAAACTTCTAAAGGATATGTTTCCGGGTGGGAATGGAATACCGAAAAACTTTTATGAGGCTAAGAAAATATTGTGTTCACTTGGTTTGGAATACAAGAAAATACATGCATGTCCTAATGATTGTGTGTTGTATGATAGTGATCTTAAAGATGCGATTAAAGGTCATGTGTGCAAACATTCAAGATATAAGGTGTAAGGAATGATGTTGATGGGTGTTTGGCTAAGATGACGAAGAAGGTCCCGTTGAAGTGTAAGTGGTATCTTAATATAATCCCAAGGTTAAAGAGGTTATATGTGAATTCAAAGGATGCAAAGAACTTGAGATGGCATGGAGAGCTGGAAATACCAAGTGACGACAAGATAAGACATACGACAAACGGTGAATAATGGAAAATTTTGACGAACGATATCCTACATTTGGTTTAGAAGTTAGAAATTTATGTCTTGCTTTGTGTACTGATGGGATGAATCCATTTGGAAATATGTCATTGAAACATAGTTCTTGGCATGTGATGTTGGTTATCTATAGTATGCCCCTGTATTTGTGCATGAAACGGAAATGTGTTATGATGCCTCTATTAATCCCATCTCCTAGACAACCTGGAAATGACATTGATGAGTATTTGAGACCATTGAACGATGATTTGAAGATATTATGAAAAAAAATGGGTGACGATATTTGATGCCCGTGTGAATGTGAAGTTTCAATTGCGTGTCATACTTTTTTGTACGATTAATGATTTTCCAGCTTATGGAAATTTGTCGGGGTATATTGAGAAAGGGCACATTTGGTAGGAGAATACAAAATTCAAACAGCTAAACAATGGAAAAAAGATAGTGTATCTCGGCCATAGAAAATGTCTTCAAGAAAATCATAAATACTAGGATGATGTGGTCAACTTTGTTGGGGGAAAAGAACGAAGATATCCCCTACACCACTAACTGGTATGTAGATTCATAAGAAGTTTAAAAATTGAAAGTAGTATTGGGAAAGCATAAAGGCAAGGCGAGAATACATTGTGATGGTCCATTGAAGAAAAGGTCTATATTTTTATTTACCGTACTGGGAGCATGTTCAGGTTAAGCATTGTCTAGACGTGATGCGTACTGAGAAAAATGTATGTGAAAGTTTGATAGGCACCCTCTTGAATATTTAGTGGAAGATGAAAGATATTTTGAATGCTCGGTTGGACTTGGTTGAATTGGGAATCAGAAATGACCTTGCTCCAGAAATGAAAGGAAAGGTGACTTACTTACCCCCTTCACCTTGTACAGTGTCAAAGGAGGAGAGAACCTTGGTTTGTGATTGTTTGAAATCAGTGAAGGTCCCTATTGGTTATTCGTTGAATGTTAGTCAGGTAGTTACAGAGGATTCTAGGATGAGTGGGTTGAAATCTCATGATTGTCATGTTTTGATGCAACAATTGTTAATTGTTGCTATTCGTGGAGTATTGGAGGCTGATGTAAGGTACTCAATCACTAGACTTTATTTCTTCTTTGGTTCCATATGTCGGAAGGCTATTGACAGTGACCATTTGGATGTCCTACAAAAGAGGTTGTTGTTGTGCCGTGCAAGTTGGAAATATATTTCCCTCCAACTTGTTTTTGATATAATGGTTCACTTGGTTGTTCATTTAGTACGAGAGATAAAGATCTGTGCTCCAGTTCATATGCATTGGATGTATCCTTTTGAGCGTCACATGAAAGTATTCAATGGATATGTGAAGTGTATGAGTCGGTCAAATGCTAGTTTTGCTGAGAGGTATGTTACTAAAGAAGTAATTGAATTTTTCTCCAATTATTTGGAGGAATGTTGCAATTTTGGGGTGCCAAAGAATCAATATGTGGGAAGGAAGGTGGGCAAACCGAGGTCAAGAGGAATGTTATTTACTCTATTGAATAGTAACTTGAAAATAGTTCATTTGTATATTTTGAGGAATTGTAGGGAAACTGTAGATTACGTGACTGAACACCTTAATTTGATCACAGAGGTTCATCCCCGTGGCCTCCCGATAAATTTCAGTTGGAGCACAGTGAAATGTTTGTGAATTGGTTTTATGATCAATGCAATGTTGGTGATTACGACAAAAAACTTAAACCATTTGCAAGGAAGTCTAATTGCATAGTACTGAGGTATTATAGCTATGACATGAACGGTTTCTCTTTTGCTACTAGGAACCGAGAATCAAGGAGCACTACACAAGACAATGGGGTTTATGATGAGTCTGAAACAATGTGGCAAGCAAGTGAGAAAGAAAATAAACAGATCCATCGTGATATCATTTTATGGTATTATTGATGAGATTTGGGAGCTTGACTATGGAGAATTCAATATTCCAATTTTTAAGTGCTTATGGATTGACAACACAACTAGAGTTTGAAATGATGATCCAATGAGTTTTACCCTTGTTAACAAAAGTAGTGAAGCCTATGAAAATGATCAGTTTATTTTGGCCGGCCAAGCAAGACAAGTTTTCTACGTTGATGATCTGTGCAATGTAGGCTAGTCGGTTGTTTTATAAGGTAAGAAATACTCTTTCAGTGATGAGATTGATTATGAAATTACAACGGAGAAATTAGAGTTTCCGTCAATTTTCCCTCTACTGATTAACAACGGGAGTGAGGCAGGAGCCATACGAAGGAAACACAAAGATGGCATTTGGATAGATGAAGATGGCCGAGAAATGGGGGTCGTGCAATCGAAGAAGAGAAAGATGGTTGGAGACTAGTGGCTTAGAAGCATAAAGTGCTCTAAATAAATTATGTATGTTTGTAGTATGTTACGTATTGTATGATTCTCAATTACTCTGAAACTGTGTTGTAATTGGTACTTATTTATTTTGGCTAGATTAAACAATCTTTAAATGCAATAGTCATTGAGAGTGATTGCGCTCCACTGCTCTATCAGTTTCATCCGGAAAAACCCTGAAGTAACTATGTGGCCGCTGAGAGCAGTTGCGCGCTATTGCTCTAGAAGTTCCATCTGGGAAAAACAAAACCTGAAGTAACTCTATAGTCGCTAAGAGCAGTTGGGCACAGCCGCTCTATTAGTTTAGGCGTGAAAACAAAATATGAAGTAACTATATGGCCGTTGACAGCAGCTATGCACAACCGCTCTATTAGTTCAGCTAGGAAAAACAAAACCCGATGTAACTATATGGCCATTGAGAGCAGCTGCTCGCAGTCGCTCTTTTGTTTCAACTGAAAAATAATAACATAAATTAATTATATGCCCCCTCTAGAAAACCAAACTAAAGTAAATGTATACCCACAACTAACAACATCCAAATATATGCCCACAACCAACAACATCAAAATTTAACATCCTTAGAAAATCAACTAACAACATAAAAAATCAGCATACAAAATCAACATCCATAGGAAATCAACCATAAACATACAAAATCAGCATGCAAAATCAACATATAGAGAAAATCAACATCCAGTGACAATCAACATCCCCGGGAACTAAATGAGTTAAACATAAGAATTCAATCCTTATGTGAAGTGTCCTCCTAAAATGTTGCTAGATGGCAGGTCGAATATAGGTAGTGGACCCATTGAATTCACGCTCTCGCCTCCCATTGCTGTCAAGTACTTTTCTACGTGCTCAGGCCATCGCATCAAGTGATCTATCTTCAAATCCAATGCATTCATGAGCGAAGTATATTCCTCCATAGAGAATTTACTACTTTCAGGCCCTGATGACATAGCAATTTCCTTTTTCCTTTTCTCAAAAATAGCAAGATTGATATTACCTATTGGTATACTTGGAATATATGTATCATATTGCGGGCAACCTGCTTTGGAGCACAAAGAAGTAATCAGGGATGAAAAACCAACACAGTTGAGTTGATTGTCACTTTCCCAGATATATTCCTGTATGGTACTCCCAACATCGATACTCAAATTCTTCTTGATTTTGTACAGTACCAGCAAATGTGAACAATGCACTTCATTGTTGAATCTTACCGATATTAGGTGTGCGGTAATGAAGTGGCACCACATGTTCATTTCATTGGTCAAGTACTTCTTGTCAATACTAGACCATTTAAATGGCAGTTTCTTAATAACAACATCACCGTCATCATAGATTGCTTTTAAAATTTTATTCTAAGATGCTTTTTAAAAGCCTTGTCTCACTCGCTGGCTTCGACGGGACTTTGTATAATTGTTAATCACATATGCTATTATCACAACATTCCTCGAATGACAACAAATCGCCTTGGAATTCCTGTATTTCATGAGTTCCAAGACCTTACATGTTAGCGTCAGGTGCGAATATGAGCATAATACTTGACATCAAAACAAATGACATCAACATTTAAACAAACAGGCTCTGCAGAGTGATACAAACTACTGACACAGAAAGGCAAGACACCAATTACTATATGTAACTGACTACATTTATTGACAATTAGACAAGTTTATATCCCAATGCTGCATTCACAATTTTCCTTTAAAGGTTTTGCTTATGAAGATTTTAATAAAGACTCACAGTCCAAGCACATCTGATTTCCTAAAATCATAAATGATTAGTTAGTTATACAAACGATATCCACTAAGTTTAAGGGTACTGTATTAACTTCATAATTTTTTTCAAAGAAGTTAATGTCACAATTAAAGGGGAAAAACAATACTCTACTCTGCCATAAGAGTAAAAAATAGTTGAATCTCACAAAACACAACTAATGGGTTAGACTTCAAATTCATGCTGCTCCATCAGGAAACTGGAACTCTGTTTTCAAATAAAATCAAGTCAACTGGAGAATATAAGACAAAATCTGGAAACAAAATAAATTTCAGAAATGATATCATACCTAAAATAACAAAAAAATTGAGTGAGCTGGACCAAAACTCTCTGACAAGCTCAAAATCCATATAGCTGTCGAACTTGGAGTCATAATTATTGATGGATAATTTCTATACCGATGTAAAGAAAAAAATAAATTAAAGTAGGAGTATAATGGAACAAGAAAGAATCACAAAAATAATAAATTCGACATTGAAAGTCTTACCGTTGATTTTGATGATATACTGGCGGAAGAGAGGTAAATGAATTTTGATGGAGAAAGAGATCTGGTAGTGAAAGAGCCAAGAGTCGCTAAAACCTGCATCGAGGGCGCCAGAAAAGCCTATGCCTGAGTCGAGGACATCAGAAGAGCCTTCACCTAGGTCATTTCTGCCTGAAAGCATCGAATGCTGGAGAGGTGGCGTTCGTCGGGCGGGCCTGCAAACGAAGGCGGAGCTAGGGTTTGATATTATTTTTTAAGGATTGCTATTTGCAGTCCCCATTTTACTTCATGCAATTCCAAAACATATATAAAAATACCAATATGCCCATGTTAGTATTTTGAGACAAAATGTAGCCACCCAATCATACTTTTCATATTTTCGAACAAACCCTCAACATTTATTATATTCTCCCATTCAAACTCCACCCACTTTCCAAACAAAAATCACACACAAAAACTCTCTCATTTGTATTTTGAAGAAATTTAAATAGGGAACAAGTAAGTATATATATTTTAATTTTTAGATTTCTCTAATTCGACTAGTGATTAAATGTAATTATGTATTTTTAAATTTTAAATGTTCATATTTTTTTTAAAAAAATTGTGAAAAAAGTGGCCGGACTCGCGATCTGTGTGTCTGGCCCTCTTGGCGGACACGCGTTTTGTGTTCGGCCCCCCTGGCGGACGCACATTTTGTGTGTCTAGCCCTCTTAGCAGATGCGCGTTTTGTGTGTCCGACCCTCTGGACGAGCACGCATTTTGTTTGTCCGGCCCTCTTGGAGGACGCACATATTGTGTGTCCGGCCCCCTTGGCGGACACGCGTTTTGTGTGTCCGGCCCTCTTGGCGGACGCACATTTTGTGTGTCTGAGCCTTCTGGCGGACACAAAAAGTGTGTGTCCGGCTTGCGTCCATTTTTTTTATGAATAATTTTTTTAGTATGTTTATTCTAAAATTTATGTCATATACTAATTCATTATATTTTCTTGATATTTAGATTGATGATCATGAGATAATCGAAGAAGGTGATAGAGATTACAAAAATATTTTTCATGGGAGAAAGTTTGCTGATTTGACAGAAGTCGTGAGTTGGGCGAAGGCTAAAGCAAAAGAGCATAAATTCAGCGCAATAAGGTCTTCAAGGAAGAAACACAATTTGGGAAGAATTGATTTGTCTATTCAATGCCAACATAGCGGAAAGCCTCGTAATGAAAATAGTGACAATTTAATGAGTAGAGTCAGTGAGTCACAGCCTCCAAAAAATGTGGTTGCACATTTCGTGGAAGAATTTCAACACTTCTGAATGGTGAGTGGGTCATTTTCATCAACAATGGTCATCACACCAATCATGCAATGATTCTTTACGAAGAGGGACATTCAGAAATTAATGCAATGAGCAGTATTGGGAGATTTTTAAAAAAAAGAAATGACTGATGCCCACGTAAAGCCATTATGCTTGGACTAATGGCTGTAAAAATTACAACCGAGTTTTCTATTGTAAATGAGTTTTACAACGACATTCAGCGATGTAAAGAAGAACTACCCTAGAATGTTAATTATAACTATATATTCCCTCTAAATCCCGTCATAAAAACACATTAATGAAAAAATACTGTTGCGTTTGAATGTATCCGGTTAATTAATCAAAATTCATCCAAAAAAAGTATCCACAACTTTCAAAATATATTTTTGTTTCTCCCATTCAATTATTACTAATCAATATTATATTCAGACAATTTTTTAAAATGCCAACTGAAACCGTTGCCTGAAATGTGTATAAATAGCTCTATTCATCAAATCTTTACAATTACAGAACCCTCATCTAAAAGCAAATTAATTACTTATTCATGCATAAAATGGCTAGCATGATTCAAGTTTTGTGCATAATTTCCGTTTCTTTGGCAGCCCTTTTCACCATGACAAGTGCAGCATCAACCTTCAATGTAATGAGCTATGGTGCAAAACCAGATGGAAAAACGGACCAATCATTCCTCAAGGCCTGGTCCTCGGCCTGTAGTTCAGTCCCTCAGGCCACCATGTACGTGCCCGGTGAGCGGTACCTGATCTAGGCAGCGGTGTTCAAAGGGGTGAAAATGTAAAGCTGTAAGATTTGAATGAAAATAATAAGAAATGACGAGAAAGTAGATGGGTCGAATGGAGGATTGCGAAAATAAGTGAAGTGTGAATAAAAGAAAGACACTAGAAGGACAGGAAAACATTAGATGGGAACTGGGTTCAAAAAGCGTCTCATAAAACCTGCCTCTGAGGAGTTTATAACATGCAATCTCATCTTCATCAGCAAATGTAGATCATCAGCAAAAGAAACATATCAGCAAAGCATAAAAGCAAAAACTGTTTGCAACTGTCGAGTTTGAATAAGTGCTGCTACAAGACCATCCATTTAACAGTTGAGGATTCTCAAAAATTGATCTCCAAACAAAATAAAATGCCATACAAGCAATGCATATGAGACATAGTACACTTACAAATGGTGGAACTTTGAGCAGACGTCAATAATCTATATTTTTCTTCATAATCTAAAAATATACATTTCATTTAGACATCATGCTTATAGATTATTGACGATTGAAATTATTTGAAGAATCATAACTCTTAAAAGTAAGTCAGGAAATAAAAGCTTATAATTCGAAATTGTAGTCAGTGTCTGCCTGTTGCACTCTGCGTCAATTTCCAGTCAGATTTAAAGTCATAACAGATGAAAAGTCCTTTGAAACGATTGGAAACACAGATTTAAAGTCAATTTACTATGCAGCACTGACACAGATTTCTTTGAAACAAATGGAAACACAGAATTTCCCCCTGCTAATTTCAAGTTAAAAGGATATGCTGACTCATAACAGATGAAAAGAACAGCTCCAAGCAAATGAAAAACTATGCAGGACGTTGCTCAATGCAAAACTTACGAATGGAGGCTTGGATAGTAGCCTCCTTCCACCCACTCTATTGCAGAGTGCAGACTACAGAACCCTGGGCAGGGGGATCATCTTTCTTGTTGTTTCTAAATAAAAAAAGACAATCTCATTTCAGGAACCATTGGCCAACAATTTAATTATATAAATCATTGAAATATTGGAAAAAGGGAAAAAAGAAAGAACTTACTTGGTTTTAGTGAATAAATTTTCTGAATCAGACAACTAAAAATTGAACCTTACTTGGCATTCCAGACAGAAGAAATTCAGGGTGCCAAGATCCTAAAACAACCCCAAAGGTATTACTACCCTGTGATTCCAACCCCGTTCTAGTTGAAATCTAGAAATGGTTGGTTGGTAAATTACAAATATACCATCTTGAGCAGAAAATTTTCAAGCATCAGAGGCAACTCACCACGTAAGCCTCAATGCAAAAATTGCATAACAGGGTATGTCCACTATCATGCAAATTTGGAAATGAAATGCCAGAAACCAGCTCAAAATAAACTTTAAATACTTAAAGCTGCTCAAACATTATTTTTTGGTGAATGTTTATTATTACTCGAAATTCCCATGTATAAAGAAATCTTATGACAGTTGGCTTCGATTACCTTTTCTAGTTCAAGGCATATACTATCCACACGTAATGAATGGTATTGTAAATGAGTAATGACGGCTCCAATGGTATCATTCAGCGTGCTAACGATTAACTATCTCATTTCTTGTACCTGGTATCAGTTCCTCCCCTAAACTTTTAACGACATCTCCAACAACTCCTGTCCTATATCCAGCAGTTTTCAGTGTGGAATGCAATGTGACATAGCATCTAAACTTGCTGCCAAAAGTGTCATCTTTCAGAAAGATGAATACATCCTAAAAATTCCTTCAATGGTCTGCAAACCTACACAACAACAAATCAACCTGAATTATCTAAGCAGATAGGTAACCACAGAAGCAACTACCCTTCACTTATTCATCACCAAACAACTCCTTCCATCAACCACCAAGAAGGGAATCACTATGATTCCCCACTAAAAATTCTCAATATGCACACTTAAAAATCATGTAAGCCTTTATTCCACTATCCTGGGATCCCAACTGTCTATTTAAAAATCAAGTTCGCTGTAAAACAAATACCTCTTAGATTGAACAACATCATTGGTATGGAAAAAACAACAGTGGGACAAGTGCAATATCAAAGTGCAGGCATATGTTTACCTGCCAAACATTTGCCCACACTTCACCATTTATATATTCAAGCTCATTGTGATAGGGTACCTCATATCCATTATACTTGACTGTATGTTTCACAATAGCTGCATTTCAAAGAAGAAAATCAAAGTCACGAATGCCATACCTGATCAAATATACTGGAATTTAGAAAAACAGTAGCATTTTATTTAACGGATATACACCATTAAACACACCAGCAACACAAAACCTTCAGAGAATAGAAACAAATGAACGTGATCACAGAGATTTCAAACGCGATAAATTCATAATTTGAACCAATCATACTTTCCATTCAAAACGAATTATTAAAAAAACAAACAGCAAAGAAAAAAAACTAACATCAAACGGGAAATAAATGGTACAAAGCAACAAGGAGAATAGGGAAAAGGTATATGTAAGTACTCTACAGGAAGCACTAAAAGTGGATTTCTACCAAATTGCTTCACTTACAACTATTATCAAACACCTAGCATGGCAAAAAACAAACACCTAAAATAATAGAGTAATCGGAACCCGCTAGTTCCCGCTAGTTTACCCTTACATGATTTGATTCGGAAAAGGATAAACGAAGAAATGGAACAGTAGAATGTGAAGATAAAGATGAAGTTACCTTAAATAGGACGGCGCATAGGAAGCGGAGGAGAAAGAAATCGACATGTAAGAAAGGGGAGGATTGGAAAGGCGACACGTAGCCGAAAGAGGAGAACACGCAGTCGTTGTGGAAGGTCGGCAGAGCGTCTTTGAGTCAACAAACGAACAAAAAAGTGGCGGAAAACAGCAGGTAGGGGGAGATCGGAGGCAGCGGTAGGTCTATGAGGAGAGGAAATTAGAGGAAATAGGCAGATGAGGGGCAATCGAAAGTGAAGGGTTACTGGCTATTGGGCTACCGTCTGTGGGTCACCGACAACTGGAATGGGGAAGAAGGAAGCACTGGGAGGAAACAAGGAGGAGGACCAAGTTCAAGGCACGAGCAACTGGCTACCGTACCTGAACCGTGCGCTGAGAAAATTTAGTACGCTTTTAGTATAGGAATAGATACATCACATTCAAAATATATGTTGTCGTAAATATTAGATTGTAGAAATATAAAATGTGTGAAAGAAAAAGAAAATGATGTGGGGGACAATGATGATATGAAAGAGTTATGATTGTGGAGTTAAATTGGAGAGGAGAGTTTTGGTGAGTGTAGTTGAGGAGATAGAATTATTTTATTATTTAAAAATTAAAAAAATGGGAATTATGATAAGTTTTAGGGAGTGCTTATTGTAGATGCTCTAAGGGTGTCTTAATAAGATACCTCTCCAAAGGCTCTACGCAAGAGCCAAGCTAAGAGGCAATATTGTCAGGGGAGGTACTCTGCACGTGGGCAGTGGAAAGGGCCATCCCCCTTTTGTTGAGTCTTCCAGGGACAGGTGGTTCCCTCCCACTAGGCCACATGTCCCACTAACCAGCCATTATTTTTTTTTATTTCAGCTGGGGACACATGTTGCCATAGGTTGGGCCACGTGTCCCCTCATTTGGTTCATTATTATTATTATTTTAAATCTGATTTTTTAAAATTGAAAAATTAATTTTAAAATATGCAAAATAAATGTAAAATTTTGTTCTAAAATCTCCTATTATTATTTAAAACTTTTTTTAAGAAAAAATATTCTTGGAACTAAAAATAAAATTAATTATTTTTCTGCAACGAAATGTGAATTATAAAAGAACCAAAAGTAATTATTTAATAATTTTTCAAAAAATGAAATGAAATTTAAATATTATAATGTATTATTAAATTTCACATTCAACTTATTTTGGGTGGACAAATTTATTTAG
>JAUOBV010314641.1:0-11011 GCA_032360425.1 Rubia occidens | reverse complement strand
AATAAGAAAGACCATTCTAAATTATCAAAAGCTTTTTGAATATCTACCTTGATAAGGCAGCTATCCATGCATCCATCATTCCATTTGTAAGTGCGGAGAAGTTCTTGTGTAAGCAACACATTATGAGATATAAGCAATGGCCTTCAACGGGTCCTCAAACCAACATGCATCCTGAGTGTTCGACAATTGACCACTAGAAAAGTCAATGGATTTAACTTTGGTTCCTCTATATGTTATAATAAAGTTCACAGTTATTTGAATATGTTAAAATTGGAATGAACCGGCAGTCAACGTCGATCAAAATCATCCAATGTTAAATGACCTAAGATCCATTGAATTTAATCTTTAATTTTTTATATAAAAAATCGCAATTTCTCCTTCGAATATCTTTGTCTGGGCACTCAACGATGTAATTTTTATACAATTAAATTTACATTATCCATCAATTTAAGAAAAATTGAGAGATGGTCCAACAAGGCACATGCACGAGATATGAATTATATGAAGCAAAAGAGGAGTGGGTCCATTAATCATATTAACTACTCCCTCAGTTTCTATGGGTTTGGAATGATAACTTTAGGTGTTTAAATTATTGATTAATGAAAAGAGTGGATAAATCGAAAGATTAAATTCCAAAAAAGTAAAATGAGTGGATGAAATCAAAAGATTTTTCCAAAAAAATAAAGTGTGTCAACCCCATAGAAATAACCCACAAAGGAAAGTGTGTCATACCCATTGAAACATATGGAGTACGGGGCATCATAAATTCAGTCAGCCACATCATCTTCCTTTGAGAATTCAAAGTCATCCTTGGTCCGCCAGCTGTTGTCTTTGGAGGAGCTATCTGGCAAGACCATCTTCAAAGTTGAAAGACTCTACAGCGAATTCAGTCTCATTTTTTGGTCATTGGGGTTGTCTGCCAAAGGATTTCTCGACTCTTTTGGCTGTATAGGAAGCGAATAAAGTATCGTCTGCACAATGAGGGTGGTGGCAAAACTTAATAAATAAAAATAATAAATAATGGAGATTTAAGGTGGTTAAAAAAGGGAAGGCATATAAAATGAATTCTCCAAGCAGTTGTGTGCAATTTTGTGCATATGGTACTTTTTGGGGTGCATTTGAAATTTTTAGCTGAGACACAAAGGGAGGGGGATAAACAGTGATGGGGATAGAGGAAGGGGATCGGTGTGGTGGCAGTGGGTGGTTGGTGCTAGGGTGGCGATGAATCAATGTGCGTGGTGGTACTGAAATGAATGGCGATGGTAGTGCAACGAGGTTCAATAGAGGTGTTGCTCAGTTCGGTGGTGGTGGTGGGTATGAATGGGTGTCGGGGTGTTGTGCCAACGTAGGTGGTGGTTGGAATCAATGGGTGAGGGGTAACAAACAAATAAAGATATTTTTGTCATTTATTTGTTTTTTAAGAAACGATAAGAGGAGTTAAGTTATAAATTTCTACGCCCGGCAAAATGAACCTGTAACCCATGGATCAAGCAGGTTATCTATTTTCAAACCTAGATGAATATGGGTAAAATAAGTAATGGGTTAAATGAGTAACCAGTTAAATGAGTATATGGGTCGGGCAAGTTGGGTTTGTGGGTTGACCACGAGTTTATCCTAGTGGTGGCAAATGGGCGGATGGGTCGAAAATGGATTGGGTAATATGGTAATAAAAAACTATAGTTATGACCCATTTTGACCCATTTTATGACGGGTCAAAATGGGTCAGGTTGAAGCCCGCTCAACAAGCGGGTCAATAGTCATTCAACTCATGGGTCAAAATGGGTTGACTATGGGTTTCAACCCATATGAGTTTTCCACATACGTTTTGCGTCTTCTAGTCATGATTCATTCGCTCTATTGATCGAGCTTGAATCCCACTTAGATTAAGGAAAAAGATCAAAGATGGCGGAAGAGGAGCCAAAACAATTGAATTACATATAAGGAAGATGATATTGAAAAAGTGGAAGAATAATGAGGAGTGAGTTTTTCAGAGAAAGCAATAGCTAGAGCAGATAGTTAGGAGGAAGAATAATATGCAAGCTATTATTATCACCAATTTAAGTTCATCATATGTATATGATAGTGAATTTACCCAATCCATATGAGTCAACATATGAGTTGAAACTTGCCGGTTTACCAATATGAGTTAGTATATAAAACTATATGAGTCAATGTATGAGTTGAAACCTGCGGGTTTTACCAATATGGGTTGTTGACATATAAACTCACATGAGTTCATATATGGGTTGAAACCTGCGGGTTTATCCATATTTGATCTATGAGTTGAATATATTTTTTAATATTTCTAACTCAACCCATTTATGACTCTACTCATTTTTAATTCATTATAAAATGGATTAAAATGGATTATACCCATATTTTTAAACTGTCCACATTACCCTAATCATATTTGGCTCGTCAACCCATTTGCCACCCCTACCAATCAGGAATAACACTAGCACTTAAAAAATAGGGTAAAAAAATTTATAACCCTAAGTTTAGGCTGAAAGTGCCAATATAACCATGCAATCTCAGAAAATGCCAATTTAACCCTAACTAATTATTGTATGTGCCAATCTAACCCTAATTTTTTTAAACTGTGCCAATATAACCAAACTCCCTAATTCTGGTATTGGCCGAATGAATTCAGACATGACCATATAGTGAAATGATAAAAACACCCCTTATATTAAACATATCTTTCTTCTCTAACATCATTCTGATTATATCACCTGAGCATATGCCTAGCAAGGGGCGACAAGGGCCAGAGCTCCAAAACCTCTACTAAAAACATAAAACTCCAAATTTCTTGTAAACAAACAACCTCAAAAATAAATCTGCCTTCTTTTTGTACATATTTATATGCCAGTTTTTCTTACAAAATCATCCATCACTGCAGTAATCAAAGGTCCAAATCCTTGAAACTGCTTTAGTCTCTTTTCGAGCTACTTGAGCCTGTAACATGGAAACCATTTCTAGTTAAACATCTCCATTAATATTAATAGAAGTCTCCTGAACAATACATATATTCTCGAAAAAAGAATTAGAAATGATACGAATATTCTAGTGAGATTGGTGGGGAAAAACTAGACAACTTATAGATTGAAAAAGATAATTTCTACGTAAGTAAGCAGACATTTTTCTTGGACATTGATGATGATTCGGCCATCATTTGGGTTTTCTTCGTGATTATTGACAAATTTCATTTCTGAAGAATATAATTGATGTAGTCACCAATAGCCACCGGAAGAAATCGCTGATCCATGGCAGCATCCGATTAGTCAGAATTTTAGACCCTTGTCAGCGTTCTGTCGATGGTGGTGACATCGCCGACACCTTTACAGAGGGTCTCTGCATATGGGCCAGTATGGGCAGGAGGTGGAGACATTGAGACGGATTCCATAGGGATAAACCTTGTCTCATCACCGCCGCTAGTGGTGACACCGCCGCTCGCAGCGCCTCCATCGCCGTTGAGTAGATGTATAGGGTTTCTGAATAAACTGTAGGTTTATGAATTAAACAACGTCAATAATCACAGAGGTGATAGCGGCGGGAACAAGCTTCTTATTAGTGGGCCAAGACCTGGAATTCTCGGGAGTGTAGGGGAGGAGATGTTAGCAGGGGGAATAAGGAAGAAATGGGGAAGATAGAAACGACGGCGACACATGACTATGGAAGAAAGAATGAGGGTTTTCCTTTTTTCCCTTTATTTTTTATTTTTAAGCAAGGGGAAAATTATTTTTTCATCAAATTCCAGTATAAGAAACATTGACTAAAAAGTCAGCGGAGTCAAGAATTATTTTGGCACTTTCTGAGATTGCAGGATTATATTGTCACTTTCAGCCTAAAGTCAGGGTCATTTTAACACTTAACTATAAAAAATAATATGTTGATCAAAGATTTTTATGGGCACTTTTAAAAAATAGAGGTTATATTTTTCGTCCGAAAAAGTTATCCAAACTACCAAGAGTATTTACTCCGTATGTCCTTTACATTGACTCTCTACCAAATATAAAATCAATGGCAATCGAGGGTCAGAGATATTAAGCTACTCAAGTCAATGTCAATCAAGTGTTAACCCCATATACAATTGAGTTCGGTCCATCAATTTTTTTAAATAAGAGAAGTAGTCCAACAAGGCACTATATATGAATTATATGAGGCAAACGAGAAGTAGGTCCAATCATCACATTAACTACTCCCTCTGTTTCTATAGGTTTAGCATAATAGATTTTGGTGCTTGGATTATCGGTGATTGAAATGAGTAGATGGATTGAATTGAAAACAAATAAAGTGAAATGAGGGGATGTAATTGAATGATTTTTATATATAAAAAAGGTAAAGTGTGTCAACTCCATACAAACAACCTAAAAGGTAAATTGTGCCAAACCCATGGAAATTGAGGGAGTATGAGGCAACATAATTTTCGTCATCCATATCATCTTCCTTCGAGAATTCAAAGTCGTTCTTGGCCCGCCGATTGCTATCTTTGGAGGAGCTATCCGACATGACCATCTTCAAAGTTGAAGAACTATACGGTGAATTTGGCCTAATTTTATGGTGGCCAGGGTTGCCCGGACCAAATGATTTCTCGATTCATCTCATTCTACAGGAAGCAAATACAGTATAGTATCCATAGTGAGGGTGGTGGCTAAATTAATGGATAAAAATCATGAATAATGATGGCTTAAGGTGGTTCTAGTGCAGAAGGAAAGGCAGAGAAAATGAATACTCCAAGAAGTTGCGTGCGATTGTGTGCATGTGGTACTTGTTAGGGGGTTGTTTAAAATTTTCAACAGAGACACAAAGGAAGGGGATCGGCGGTGGCCGGGAAAGAGGAAGGGGACCGATGTGGTAGGCATGAGAGATAATGCTCTGCTACGAACACCATTATTGCTCGGTTTCGATAGTAATTTTAGTTTATATTTGTTCTGTCAAGAAACCTTAAATTTGGTAATGATGGACAACGATTTTGGGTCCGATTTGCCCAATTTCTTCAATTGCAATTAAGTCCTTGGTGCGTTCAACAGACTTTCTCCTTTTTTGGAACTCCATATCAATCCAATACTTTTAAAATTATAACTAACCTCTATTTTCAAATGTTAATGAACCATATTATAAAAATAATCGTTAAGCCCTTCATTTGTTTGACAAACTCGCTTAATTTATTTTACCACTCACCTAATCATTAGATTGTTTTAAATAAGACTACGTGTTCCTACATTATTTTTCTTATCTAGTACTCTCTCCGTACCATTTCAAAATTCACACTTTAACTATTTACTTGAAGAATGCTTGATCCCTAATATATTTTGTTAAGGATTGTTAACACTTGTGAAAAGTTACATTTGTAAGAGCAAATAACTTTGGTGCCCCTGAACTATTACCATCGTCCACCATTGCCCCTTTATTTTGTCCCAACACTTTTGATCCCTGAACTAACCAAACTGTTAACTTATGAAAATTCTATTGCTTCCACCCATTAAATACAACAATTGTTAGTACACGTGCAACATGCATGACTTTTTTAGGGTAAAACAGTCTTTTTACTCAGAATTTCAGCTGGGCTCACAAGTAGCACTACTGTTATAAATGCTAACTCATCCGTTGCCTCTGCTGCTTTCACCCCCGCTTCTCCATCGTCCTCTGCCACCCAATCGCCGCCTCATATGGTGACGCCTCCCTTGCTATAGCTGTTAGATCTGAAGGCCTAAATGACCCTTTGAAGAAAGCCCGGTAACAGGCGGCCGCTCAGTTGCTGGCCAGGAGATCAACCAAAGATCGTCACACGAAGTTCGGCAGAAGAGGGTGGCGTATCTGAATGCCAGCGGTTTGCACCGCAAGGTTTTCCAATTGACTCTAGAGCTCAACCACAAGCCCAACGACGAAGCAATTGAGTTGCTGCCATTGAACAGGTACAATTCCGGTGAATTACTCCACCTTGAACATCTCAATCCACAGTAGTGGCTCCACCATCTCGACACTGTCATCGAAATTGGCTCCTCATTCATTTCACAACACGCTAGCACCCCACCCATACGAGGAATATACTCTCACATGCTAGGGTTTCACCCCTGCCGTTGTTATCTGTGCAGCTACAACCTGGGATTTGGGGCGGTGGTGGTGACAGAGATGGGCGAGTTAAATTCCCCTACAGACAAACACTTCAAAGTCGGCGACAACGAAGGTTCGAAAAAATGAAAATGAAAACCCCAACAAAGGTTTCACCGGTGACGGCGGAAATGTGGAGGGGTCAAATTCCCCTTCAAGCAAACCCTTCAAAGTTGGCGACGATAGTAACGGAGGAAACAGAAACGAAAACCCCGCCCAGGACTCCCAGGTTCGTCCTCCGGCATGCTTTCCCGTCACCTAGGTATGCTACCAACCACCGCCATGTGTGCCCAGATGGGATGATGGACCTTTTTAATATTTAAAATTCTTAGGGGTGTCAAAAAGACTTTTTCCCCTAAAAAAGCCACGTAGATTGCACGTGTACTCACGTTTGCTGTATTTAACGGGTTGAAGTGACAGAAGTTTCATAAGTTGATTGTATGGTTAGTTCAAAGGTCAAAAGTGTTGGAAAAACTTTTGGGGGGTCAAAGGTGGACGATGGTGATAGTTCATGGGCCACCGAAGTCATTTGCTCTATTTTAAAACTATATGTTATGACAAATCTAACAAGGTATCACACAATAGTATCTATATTTATAAATCAATTTAATTCTATTATAAAAGTTAAAATATTTTGATTAAATGAGTTGTTAAATTGTAACTTTAAATGAGATAAATGAGATGGGAGGAATATACTGTGTTTGGCAGACTTGTGCTTATAAGCAAAACTAACTTATTTTGAAAGTAGGGGAAGACCAATTTCTACTTTTCCTCTATTAATAGCTTCTGCTTCTTAAATAAACATTTTTAACCATTTACCAAATACAAAATAGATGAGCACTTATAAATCCTTCCAAACATTGCCATAGTAGTTTTAAGAGAAAAATGTTTTTATAACCCTACCTATTTGACATAAGTGCCAATATAACCCTCAGATAATTTTAAGTGCAATCCTACCTAATTGATGTAAGTGCCAATATAACCCTTAGACCCCATTTCCGCCGGTCCGGCCACATGCGGCGGTCCAGCGGTGGTCCGGTGGAAATGGGGTCTGAGGGTTATATTGGCACTTACATCAACTGGGTAAGGTTATTTTTGCACTAAAAATTATCTGAGGATTATATTGGCACTTATGTCAAGTGGGTAGGGTTATAAAAGCACTTTTCTCTAATTATAATGATGTTCATGACGAGATGTGAGGAACTCAAAATCAAATCCAAATATAGACTACTTCGCCCATTGTACAATGTGACGCACAATGAGAAGAAGAAGGACACCATTATTACAGTGGTAGATGGGTGAAATAGAATACCTTTGCCACCCCCTTCAATTCGCCAGGTTGGAATGATAAGGAAAATGGGATCACCTTCGACTGAGTCAAAGGTATAAAATCTCCAAATGGAATCAGGGTCCGGTGGTTGATTCCTCCAAGGGAAATAAGTTTATTGGCCCTAGTGACCTCGAGGATGCCAATAATCGCCTTCTGTCCACATTCGTTCATTATAGCATTTTTCAACAAGAATTCAATCGGTGGCTATATTTGGTCACCTGAAATTGGCAACAAGTTTGTCTACCAGAAACTAGAGCGTAAAAGGTTAGAAAGACTACAATTCCTATCCCTCAAAGATGGTCATGAAGAAAGAAGGAAACGGAAAAGAAATGCTGGGGAGGGAGATTCCTTCCAACCAGCCTCAAATCAGCTCATTCGAGAACGCCCTCTCGAGAGTGATTCTCAACACTTTAAGATTCCGGAGGTCCTCGAAGGTGTTTTAGTAATAGGATTTATTATTTTGCAGTTATATTTATTTTTATGTTTATAACCCTCTACTCTTTTATTTTTAAGTGGGTCTTGGTGAAGCTTTAAATTCAAAGAAGGGAGACCAATGCATTACCGGGAATGTAAACAAACCCCCTCCATCTGTTCCAAATACCCTTATAGGGGATAAGGGTGCACGAGTTGAAAAAGGTGAGGAGGAACTTTCTTCGAATGAGTTGAAAAAGAAAGGAAAGCATGATAATATTCTTCAAACTACGCCCACCACTAACAGCTCCATGTTTCCTCGAGCATCTCCAACGTTCCTATCTTAGAGGAAACAAGATTTGAAAATTTGGTTGAAGATCCTCACGTTCGTTTACATGTCAAGTTTTCTTCTGCTCTCGTGTTTTCCCCCTCTCTTTTTGTGTGTAACTTTTCTATTACTTTTTAGGAAACTCAGCATTTTAACTTAGTGGTTCAAATATCGAGGAGAAAATTTCTTCATTCTCTTCACAAGTTTCCTCCTTCTCCTCCCCCCTTCAGGTGCTGGAGGCGAGCCAAACTAAACTTTGTTTGGAAGTCCAGCAAAGAGACACTGCTATAACCAAGTTGAAGGAGGAGCTTGAGGCAACCAAAAAAGAAAGGCACGAACCTCGAGGCAAATAAGAGGAAACTTATAATTGAAAAGGAGAACCTAGAAAAAGATTTGAAGGAAGCTCGAAGTTCTGAAGGCCAAGCCTCTTTGCTCGAGGATTTTAAGGAAAATATAATGAAGAGTATTGGCTGCAACTCGATCATCAATTACGATCTCTTACCTAAGTTTACTTCTTCCTTTTTGTTGAGGAGGTCAAATTTTTGGAGTCTTTCATCAAGCCCAAATGCTACCGAAATTTTATCTCAAAGATGGGACGAGTGAATTAAAGATGGAGGTCTAAACATCGCATTTCTGGACTTCTTGAAATCTTCTGGGTAGTTTTAAACTGCCGATGAGGTTCGTACACTTTCCCTCGAGACCACAGTACAAAAGGAGGCCATTGAGAGGAGCGAATACGAGGTAGCTGAGGACAAGGTGAAAAATTCCTCCACCAACCAAGACAGTTCTAGGGTAGGGTAAAATGTAAAATTTGCCTTCGAGGCTCCCTTTTTGTACTCTTGAATTTTACTATTATTTATAAATAATTCCTTCCTTTTGATTTGGTTATTTTTCTTTATGTCCTCGCAGTGTAATGCACTGAAGAGAAAATGGTATAATGCTTGCCAAGAATTCTCTAAAACTAAAACGGAGTTGAGGAAAATGATGAAGATAATGTTAAACTTAGCCAAATGTAACTAGGAACTAGAATCTTGGCGCGATAATATTCATCCCTCAATGAAAATGTTTTTGAAAGATCTTTACAAAAAGAATGTGGAATTTAATTCATGAAAACGTGGTGAGCATCCTGCATTTCAGGATCTTTTAAGGGACTTTGAGGCAAGGAACCATAATGGGGTCGTGCCCCTCAAGGTAGTTGATAACTGCGATCCTGTTGAGGAAAGTTATCAAGGCACTATTCACCGTGTAATGTGTCAATTTGGGTCCATTTCCCAATGTCTTGCATATGGTAACAGATTGCAAATAGTTCAAGCTCGTCTCGATCTCAGCCGGACCGAGGCTTATAAATTTAAATCACAGGTGGGCGAGGCAGTGCAACTTCATAAAATGGCTCTCAACGAGAACATTAGGTTAATCGAGGCCTTAGCTGAGAAGACTGAAGTTGTAGATGGAAATTTCACACTAGTCGAGTTCTTAGCTACTGAGAACTCTTGACTCAAACTGGAAAATAGGGAGTTACACTCCACCGTCAAGGTTTACGCTGAAAGCCTTCGAGCCCATAGGTTGTACCATGGTGTTCTTCATCTGAAGCTTATCACTGACATTCCTGGTTTTCTTATTAGAGCGGCAGATAATTGGATTATCAATCGTAAGGTATTTACCAATGGGACCCCTCGAGAAAAGGCAGCGAATAATGCTATATCAGAACAGTTAAAGGAGTTTCCTTGGGTATGTCCTCGAATAAGGGAGTTAAAATCTTTATCGACCCGCACCTCAAAAGTCAAGAAGAACGCTAGTACACATAAGTCCTTGAACACTCATTCAGCTAATAAAAATACGGGGAAGACACAAGCTTCTGGCAGTAAAAGAACTTTTCCTAGGAATGAAATTTCTCAATTGAACATTCTAGAGGATGATAACCAAACATGCCTAAATCCAACACGCACTCACACCCAGACCATGATATTGATCCTTCTGAATATCCCAGAGAAGGACAAGCTCAGGATTTTCAACGAGCGGTAGGCATCGAAATTGAGGAAGTCAAAAAATTAGAAGAGAAGTTAGGAAACTTACTTCCTTAAGATTTTTTAGGCCTCGAGGTACTGTTGTATCTTAAAGACTGTAACATTTTGTATTTAAAATATTCATACTTTGCAGAAATATTCATACTTTATTCTTTATTTTTTTCCCTCGAGTGTCAAGTCTATCGAGATATACATTTTTTTTAATATAAGCAAGGTTCAACCATCAAGCGTAATCAATAGTATTTTGCTTATAATGTGAAATTATGGCAGCAATTGTGTACACTACAAAACAACTGGCAGCATCTTATGTACCATGTAAAAGGGTAATGATATTTTGAATGTAGCACACATCGCACACTTTATTCATTCAGTAGCAGCACATAGCGTACAAATATGAGACAACAAGTACAAGAAGTGCAACGTTTGGAGTACAAACTTCATCCAATCGGCCGCAACACATAGCGTACGAATATGAGATATCAAGCACAAGAAGTGCAGCGCATGGCGTAAAAAATCATCCATTCAGTCACAGTGCACGGTGTACAAAATAGAGATATTGATTGTATAAAGTGTAGTGTATGGAATAAAACTTACTCAATCAATCACAACGCACGACGTACGAAACTAAGACAACTATCACTAGAACTAAATCGCATGACGTATAAGACTTGAATACATAACATAATGTCACCAAAACCTCGGACATGTGTCCCATTCACCTATAGCTGATGATACTTTCAAAGGTTGCCAATGTTCCATTGTCTTGGAACTTGACCAGCATCCATGGTATCGAGAATGTAACTACCT
>JAUOBV010314532.1:0-11011 GCA_032360425.1 Rubia occidens | reverse complement strand
AATATACTACCGGCCATGAATTGCAAATATCCCCAAGTTCTAGTTTTATATAGTTTAATCTGTTGTTCTTGCATGCTTGTAGTTGATATATACCCCCCCCTCCCCCGCCAAAAAAACATTGTTGCAACATTAACTATTCCTGACATGGGATCGAATTGATGACTCAAATACTGCTTTGCGTAGTTAAACTTTAAATTCCAAGCATCTCTGTGGATAACCCCGGTCTTGCCACTATCTACCCCTTGGTAGTTTAGTAGTAAGAACGAGAGCAACACTATAAATATCTATCTTTGATCTTCATGATGCTCCCCTTGTTAATAGATCTCACAAAAGTTTGTTTATTAGCAACCCCGCGGAGTGTGAATTTGAGATGTTTTGCTTCCAATAGCGAATACTAACATGCAGCGGAGAGGAAAAAGGGTTAAGAAATTCAAACCTCCAAAACCCCTTCCTACTCCCAAGATCAACAAGAATGCATCTACCATTGCGAAGGACAAATGTGTTTGGTATATATCTCCCAAAGGGTAAGACTAAGGTAATGTGGATACCCGATCATAAGGACATGGTCATGGGTGGTGTCAAGTATGGTGATTCCAGTGAACCACCGACTTGTTTGTAATTTGCCTTTGAAAATGCATGAAAATAAGTAGTGAGGACAAAAATAAAGAAATGGTGCTTTAATTTTGTGTCAGTAGGTTTTGATTTTTTTGTGTGGTTTTTGGAATATGTTTTGATTTTAGTGATGTTTTAGGGATTATTAGTCATGAAAATTTTGGCTGGAACAGTACTATACTCGTTATCGTGTTTTTAGGTGCGGGGAATTTTGCGACAAAGTTTGAAGGAACTGTGCTAGGTAATGGATCGTGCCAAGCCTCGTTCTAGAATGAAAATCATGAGGCTATTTGTAAAGCACGGGTCGTGCCAAAACAGGGCAGCACAAACCATTTATAGGGCATGGGTAGTGCCGTTTGATTGCCGCACGTGCCGCCCAAGCTCACCAAGCAAAATTTACAAACCCTCCTATATATGGTCTCGTTCCTCACCATGTTCTTCACTCTTCCTTTCCCCGAAAAACCAGCTACTCAAAAACCTGAACTACCTATCTTCTCCTATCCTAAATTCACCATCAGTCCCTCAATCCTTAACGAAAATCACTCCAAATTTTTCTCAAGCTCTACCTTTTTTGATCCCGCACAAACCCCAAATCGAATAGCACCCAAAAACACAAAAAATTAGCCCAATTTTTTTAGAAAGTCAGTTTAACCTCTTATACCATTTTCTCCAAAAATTGAAGATTTAATCCGTTCCGGGTGTTGAAAATTGCTAGAATCTATTCTAAGAGGAGTCCTGCACACTCCACGAGCTTCAATACACTATATTACATCACTATCTTCCACTATAGTTACACGGCCGGACCTCTCTTGGAAAATTTAAAAAATTTATTTTTGAATTTTTTATATTTGCATGTTTAGGACTTATTGAAGGGGGGTTTGAATGTGATTATATATTTTTGTGGGAGATTTTGAGTGTGGGGTAGCTGTTGAGACTATTGGCCTATTAGTTGCTATTTTTTGTTGTATACTGTTCATCATGCCACAGAGACATATGGTCGGTCCTAGTGACCCATTTATGGGGCTACACACGCTCATCGATGAGTACTAAGAGCGATGCGAGCATTTTGTGGGATGACCCATCCTAGAGATGAATATTGTAGACGATAGGACTCTCAAGGACCTCAAACTCTACAAACAAGTTAAGGAGCGCATGAAGAGAATTGAGTTGAAGGGCTTCATGAAAAAGTCAAGCCCTAATTACACTAGGTACATCCTATAGTTCCTAACGATTGTTAGGCCAGGGGTAAATAGGTTTGGTGGGAAGATAGCCAAGTTCCATTTGGGGAGCGTGGCCCGATCCATGACTTATAAGGAGATACTACATGCTTCGGGTAGAAGCATTATAGTGAGGTGGACGGTTATGCCGAGGACTGCTCGGGTTTTGATTTTTATACGTTCTGGCCCACCATTACCTGACTGCAGCGGGTGAAGGTGAGCAAGAACAATGATATACTATACCCAACACTAAGATATATTGTGAGGCTATTGAGTATAGTGGTGTTTTCCCATGGGGAGGCCATCACTTCTACTGAGAGAGACTACAGGATTCTGTGGTTAATTTGCACTAGGCGGGCCGACCCTAATTTTGTACCTGACTTCATCACCCAGTGTTATGACCTTTCCATGAGGCCCATAGGCAAGATAACAGTTGGGGGAATGATATCACTCCTAGCTTCTTAGTTTGTCCAATCAATGGGCGAGGGCATTCAGGAGAACCCACAATCCACATACACCCTCACTTATGAAGCTATGGAAGTGGTAGTGATGATGCAGTTAGAGTCTGGGGTGATTTACTGGCGCTCTAAAGGTGCCAACTTCATGAGACTCCCTCAGTCCAGGAGGACCAAGCTAGCCTCAATATTCCAGTTGCATGATCTCATTATATAGCCAGATCAGGGGGGTACAAGTAGTAGTGGGAGGCCTTCGTTCAGAGCAGGATGATGAGCCATGAGAGGAGGACGACTATGTCCCGATGAAGGAGGATCACATTCCAGAGCATCCAACACAGTATCCTTTTATTAACCACCAGCAGCTTCATTCACCACCGATGATTCCTCAGTTTGTGCAGCCACCACTCGTTGAGCAGCAGTTTGGACCACCCCCACCGTACCAGGGGCCAATTGAGATTTGGGATGAGCCTTATCAGTTTTTCGGGAATAGTTCTGTAGGTTTCTAAAGGCGCAACTACTCTCTCCACAATGACTATTTCAGATAGTTAAGCAGATAGAGCAGCCTTGGACCTCCTCCTGGCTCCGAGCCATATAGACATAGAATCTCCATCTCGTCCCAACATAAGAATCACCCTTGGCAACATCCATAGTTCAGCCCATTTAGGAAGTATGGTTCACAGGGATTCCAATTTACTTCATCCCGTGACATGTGAGACTAGCCACCGAGGCACATCTTCAGGGAGTCTTGGGGAGACTCCATCTTCGGGGTTCGAAAGGATGTGAGTCAGCTCGGAGTGCAACTCGAATATCATCAGGGTGAAACTGCATAAAAGTTTGACCAGGTGGATGATCAGCTACAGTACTTGAGGATAGACGTGTGACTACTCCACTATAGTATACGGGAGATCACTGATAGGCTGCAGACATCGATCAATGGAGATGAACACCCACATTAAGAGTCACACGGGCAGGGCGTGAAGCTAGACGTGGTGGATGACATTGATGATTAATGTGGGAGACATAAGCCTGATTGGATGCAGTCTTGGGAAGACTCCATCTTTGGGGTTTGGCAGGATGTGAGCCAGCTCGGAGTGTAACTCAACTATCATTGGGGTGAAACTGCATAAAGGTTTAATCAGGTGGACGATCAACTACAGTACTTGAGGATGAACATGAGACTACTCCATTATGATATGCGGGAGATCAATGATAGGCTGTGGACATCGATCAATGGAGACGGGCACCCACATCAAGAGCCACACAGACAGGGGGACGTGGTGGACGACGTTGAGGATTCATGGTGTTTCCAACCTTTTTCTTTCCTTGTCACTTGCATTGGGGACAATGCATGAAAAAAGTGTGGAGAGGGGTTGGAACACCTTCACATGGAAGACATCTCATTTCCTTTCATCTCTTGTGCCCTTATCTGTTTCTGCATGATTTGTATGTTGACTATGATGTTTCTTTTCCCTTTATTTTTCCCTTATTTGGTTTTGAAAACTTTCTTTGTTGGTTTGTTTTTGAAAACTGTGTTTTTGGTGTGAGAGAACCTTTTGTAGTTTGTTGGGATGTTGAAAGAATTTTGGTGGTGTCATTTTGTTTTTGATTATCTTCATGTAGTATGAAACCCACCTTTGAGGCATTTTGTGCCACACAAAAAATTGAAAAATGGAAAATTGAAAAATGAATATGTGTGTTTATATATATGTATATTTATGCCCGACTAAGTCAAAAACTCGAAAGGGTGACTTAAGCAACAATGGGAAAGCCCCTGATAGGTTGAAAACCCTATGCAAAAGTGAGAGGTCATGGTGTGGAAAAAGGTGAGAAATGAGTTCAATTTGTGTGAAGCTTGGATGAAAACACAAAGGGCTCCTAGGCAAAATGAGAGAAAATGAGAGATATCGGAAACTATGTTACGCATCTCTTGAATTGTCATTGGTGACTTCTTTGGCGGACTAAGTTAGTTTCACATATATCATGTATACCTTGCCTTTTTATTGGTATGATCGGTTAGACAGATTGTTCTAGCTTCTTTGGGGAGTGAGAGTTGTGAGATTCTTACATCCTTGGGGAAACTAGGGTAGTCTAGGAATAAATGTTGAATGTGTTGGGGAACTCTGTTTGCATGCTACTTTCTGCTTAGATTTTTACTCATTTTTATTTACTCCAGGACGAGTAAAAGTTGTAGTGTGGGGGATTGATCTGCACCTAAAAACATGTGTTAACCAATGCATTTAGCACATTTATTAGTATGTTTTGGTTGGTTGATTTCTAGGTTTAGTCGGGTTTACATTACAAGGGGTTTAAATAGTCATTGTTGGTTATCTTGTCTAAATCCTTAGTTTTGTAGGCTTATAGACCTAATGCATATTATGTCCTTACGAGCATGTAGATCTTGTTTTGTGATTATTTGTTAGATTGCTCATAACCACTTCGGCATAGATTGTAGAAGGCCATTCAAAAGGATGATAGTAGATAGTAGAAGGCCATTCGTAAGAATGGTACTAGACATAAGGTCACGAGTCAAAACGTGGTGGTAGATTGAACCAAGCTAAGAAGAGAAAGGAGTTAAAGATCGAAAAAGTGAATACTGGCACAACTATGTTGTAATACACAGGTCGTACCAGCCATTCTGGATGGTGCCAAAGGGGCATGGCACGGGCCGCAAGAAACTACACGACCCGTGTCATTTAATGGTCCTGTGCAGCTAAGTATGCATCATGAGTCAAGCCACATTGCACGGCCTGTGTCCCATAAAGTTCAAAATCCTAAGACCAGCCCACGTCCCATAAAAAAATTTCACGTTCGCGCCATCAGTTGCTTAGAAATTAACTCATAGTCAGCAGCCTACATGGTTTTGCACGGCCCATGCCACTCAGAAGGTGAATTCAAGCCTCTAACCGACGTCTCGCGGGGAATTACATGGTCCATGATGTTCAAATGCTCAAAAGACCTTCCTAGCCGGTGGCTTGCAAGGAAACACACAGTTAGGTGCTCAGAAGACTGGAGGATACACATCTGTTAGTGACCCGTGCCCCATTGCACTGCCTCGTGCCTAGCAGCTAACTAGGGTTTAGTTACCCTTTTGGTGGCCCAAATTCCTAGCTACCATATATAGAGACCTATGTCTACTAAGTTGGGCATTAGTTTTGGTTCATTCTCCTAGTTTTCCTAAGAGTAGGTAAGAGGCTAACCCTTCTCTCTTAGTTTAATTCTTCTAGTTTTGCCCAAGGGCATTGAATCCATTAGGTTCAATGCTTAAGGAGTAGTTATTTAGCTTGGGGATTTAAATTTGTGTTCATGACTTGGTAGTTATTTTGTGAGATTTCTAAGATCTTCCTATCCTTTAATGCTTATGAATATTATTTTGACTTGTGCCTTACATTCTAGTTAAAAGCATGATTGATATACTATGTAGGTAATGGGCACCTCTTTGCATTGCTTAGTCGATGAATTTGACACATTTATTATCATCTTTTGTTTGGTTTATTGCTAGTTTTAGTTAGGTTTACACGACAAAATATTTAGATGACCATTCTTGGTTTTCTTACCCAAATCTCGAGTTTTGTAGACTTAATTGAAGATAATGGACACTTTGTATTCACGGGAACCTAGATCTTCCTTTGTGATCTCATTAGTAGGTTGCTCGTGAGTACTTTTTCATCGTTTTTTTGTAGAAGACCATTCGCGAGAGTGGTAGAAGATATTTGAAGGCCATTCTCAAGGATGGTAGAACATATCGAAGGCCATTTGCAAGGATGGTAATATATTAAAGGCCACAGACTCCAAAGCATGGTAGTAGATGAAATTAAGAACGGAAAATGTGGATTCGAAGTTCAAGAAGGCTAAGAAAGAAGTGGAGGAATTGTAATCCAAGAGTTGCATGGAATTCTAGGAACTATTCGAGAAGAATCCGCCCTTGAAGGTAGCACCATTGGATTATTTTTCTCGAGCACTATAAAATTGACTACAAGAACTCTCAAATCGGATCAGCGGTTCATTTGTAGCGGAGCAAACAAATCAGTCGGCCGAACCGGCGAATGCCAGCATGAGAACTGGCACGAGGCCAGCCAAGCCGGCATGAAGATCACTCAGCACGACCCGTACCACAGGTGCTTAGCACGGATCATGTGCTGGGGTCTCCTAGATCGTGTTAACTCCTACTGCCCGTGTCCTATGCCTTCGATCCCTTCTAAAAAATGGCTAAATACTGGCGCAGACCATTTCGTTTCACACGGTCCGCTTCGTTTCAAGTAACTAATTCAAAGACCAGCCAAGGGGTGTGAAGAATGACACGACATGTGCTATGTTACTGAGCAAAACAAGGCTCCAGGCGACAGCCCGCGCCAAACGACACGGGATGTGCACCCAAAGTCATCAAAACGGAGCTCTAGCCGGTCGTTCTAGCCGGTCGTTCGTGCGCCAGCATGAGGCCATAAGCCTTACCAGAGCAATCATCCCTCGCCAGCACGAAGGGCACTCGGCTGACATTGACAATGCCAGATCCCACTGCACGAACCGTTTGCGGTTGCTATAGTTTTTTGGCCATTTTTGGCTTTTTCATAGTCAATTCCCTATTATTATATATATGGACGTTTGTCCACTATGGTTTAAGTTTATGCCCATTTTCCATCTACAAGAGTAGGGTAGAGAGAGAAAATACTCTACATAAGTATAAATTATTTAACATTATCAAATTTGGTAAAAAATATAAAAGTATTTCCTTAATTATTGTCATATCTAGTTCATGTAAAAATATTTAATATAAAATATGTAGTTCATCATCTTTAATTTATTACTATGTTGTATGTGATTTAAAAATATGTAAATATATTTATAATTTGTTTTACATATTTTATTTACATAATATCATCTTTACATATTTTTTATTTTATATAAAATTCGTCAAATTGATTCAAATAATATGTAGTTCATTTAATATAAAATGTGCTAATAATGATGTTAAAAAATCACATACATAAATATTTTAAGAATGGACATCTAGAGTGCCCTTCGTGCCAATAAAATAATTATATTTTATAAATCAAACATTGATTATTCAACATCGAGAACCACATCTGATACGATGTCAAAAATATCATTTATTATATTTTTCTTAGTTTAAGTTTTTTTGAGAGTTTAACACTATACTCTTTTTCCCGTTGAATTTTTTAATGAGGTAGTGTGCTCATATTTAGAATTAATTTTGAAATATTGTAATTTAGGAGTTTTGATTAGATTAGAATTAGATTTGGTAAATTTAGATAAGGTAGATTCATTCAAGAATTCATCCAATATTTGAATTGATTTACTTGGATGAATATGGTCATAATTTAGATTTAAATTAGGTATTATAATTAGATATAGTTTTAACTTCTTAAATGTGTCGTAATTCTTTTCAGTTTCTATTTGTACTGGTCGAATTATACCATATAAATAGGGAAGGTCATCCACAAAACTTGACACCTTTTATCAATCATATATTCAAAATTTTGAGATCATTCTTTGTGCTTGCGTGCTATCTTCATTGTTGCTTAATCCTGCAGGTTAAGTAAGAATCAATATCTTCAAATTGTGAACTAATCCTGCGGGCTATTTAGCTTTACAATTCTCGAGCTGTTCAAGATCCCGTGGACTAGTTTTGATCAGTTTGTGTGGCTATACTAGGGTTTGCGAAATCTCTCGTTTAGTCAAAGATCTAAAATTTCGCAATCGAGAGTTTTCACAAGGAGATTCATATAATTTGGTATCAGAGCAAAGTGAAAGTTTCTACGACCATCATATCAGTCAACATCAGTTGGTATTGTAGGGCGATATCAGTTGGTACCTTCATATCCATATTTTTAATTTGATATATTTTTAAAAAAAATCAGAAAGCTACCGCCGCCGGATATCTTGCCGCCACCACTAAGCTTCAGCTCCGACATTTATATCCGGTGACTTCAGCTTTCTGTCTTTGATTTCTCCAGCTTGTCTTGCCTTGCTGCTCCACTCTCCGCTGCCTAAGCTAACTTTTCGACACGTTCCATATCTGCTTTTTTCTTCTCCGGTTAAGTCCGCTGCTGCTCAGTTCATCTTTGACGAATCCGTTGTCGCACTGTTGCTGCTGACCTCCATTCTGTCTTTGGCCGATCAACATCTTCGGCGAGCTCCAGTTCTTCGTCGATCTACCTCAGCGATCTCCTTCAATAAGCCTCCATTTTGGCATCTCAAGCGATACTCTATTTCTTCTCCTTTAAGCAATGCCCTCTCAGGTAAAGATCCCACCGACAGTATGAAAATCCGCTCCGGCTAGTTATGCGCAGAAGAAGGTTTCCAGCTAAAACTAAGCGCACGTTTTTTGAACTACGTGCTCCTCACGTGCGCAGTTTTGGTGCATCATTTTTCATCTCCCTGGTTACCAATTTCTTGTGAGTTAAGTACAATCTCATGCATCTGATCACTATCTCGTCGGCTGACATTCTCTCGTGAGTCTAAGTTAATTTTTTGTTTCAATCAGCAATGACCATTTTTTAGCAGTACATCGCAGGGATGGCATGAAACGTTTATCTACATTTATTTTAGAAGATCGTTCACGTTTTGAGAATAAAACTTTTCGCCCACGGAGGGAATGATACGATGTCGAAAATACCATTTATTATATTTTTCTTAGTTTAGTATTTTTAGGAGTTTAACACAATACCCTTTTTCCCGTTGTGATTATTAATGAGTAGTGTGCTCATATTTAGAATTAATTTTGAAATATTGTAATTTTGGAGTTTTGATCAGATTAGAATTAGATTTGGTAAGTTTAGATAAGGTAGATTCATTCAGAATTCATCCAATATTTGGATTGATTCACTTGGATAAATATGAAAGTTAGATTTAAACTAGGTATTATAGTTAAATATGGTTTTAACTTCTTAAAACTGGCATAACTCTTATCAGTTTCTATGTGTACTGGTCAAATTATACTCTATAAATAGGGAAGGCCATCCAAATTTTTTTATACCTTTTATCTATCATATATTCAAAATTTTGAGATCATTCTCTATGCTTGCGATCTATCTTCATTATTGCTTAATCCTGCGAGTTAATTAAGTATCAATATCTTCGAATTGTGAACTAATCCTGAGTGCTAGTTAGCTTTACAATTCTCGAGCTGTTCAAGATCCCGAGGGCTAGTTTGATCAGTTTGTGCGGCTATACTAGGGTTTGCGAAACTCCTCGTTTAGTCAAAACTATAAAATTCTGCAATCTAGAGTATTCGCAAGAAGATTCCTATTAATATCACATCTAAATATCACCACCTTCATCAAAATCATTAGAACCAAATTAAAACTTCACATATTGCCTTTCCATCTGGATTGGACAACGGTAAGATATTCAATTTATTTTTCTAACCTCTATAATATAATAATATTTATGAAATAATATTGTTTTTATGAAAATTATATAAATATTAATTTTATTAATATTCCACTCATGTAAAATTATAATATTATTTTTACGTATGAAATTAATTTTTTCTTAAATTTAATTAAGTTAAAGTATAACATTATTAATTATATTATATAATTATAAAATAATAGTATTTATATAAAAACAATATAATTATATTCATAGTATAAAGTTAAAAAATAAATTTTTTACTTAAAAAGAGATCTTATGAACAATATAGTTTCATTTAAATTCGTTCCATATACAATACGAAATATTAAATTATAATATTTCAATTGAAATCATAATCATAATTTTGTAATTTTAATTTTGATAATAAATATAAAGTATAATTTTGTTTTGAATTTGAGAAAACAAAGGCAAAGATGGAAGAATAAAGGAAGGTTACAAAGAAGGAAAGGGAATCCCAGTCCCACGATAAGACTATAAAATCATGTTACTCTAATTTACTCTATTGGGAGAATTATACTCCATCTGTTACATTGGACGTGACACACTTTCATTTTTCGATTGTTTTTTGTGGATTTGACACACTTTACTTTTATGGCAATATTCCTTTAATTTCATCCACTCATTCTAATTTTCCCCTTCTAAATTCAATTTCATCTACCCATTTTATTCACCTAAATCCAAACGTCTAAGATTATTGTGTCACATATGAGATAATAAAACTAGAAATAGGGAAATGAAACAGTCAAAAAACCAAACCAATCACTTACTAAGGAAATCAAGATTCACCCCAACAAATGTAATGTCCTAAGAGCTTCCATACAAGTTTCTCCAAATAAAATATTTACTTGAACCCTCCAAAGAACTCTAAAGAAAAGTTTCACATCATATCATATTGGAGTACTTGAAAATATTTTGGTGGATTAAATTAAATACTCTATCTGTCCCCGCATAAGTTACATACTTACTATTTGACAGTCAATACTGTCAAACTTTGACTACATATTTGAATATATATATATAAAATAATATTATCTTATGTAATATTGTTGAATTCGTCGTAATAAGTAGTTTTTAAATATTAATTTTTATATACCGTTATTATTCATAGTGAAATATATTAATGGTCAAATATATTTCTTGAAAATCGTTAAAAAGATTCTGTGAAACTTACGTTGAGACGGAGGAAGTATATGACAATGCAGTGCAACTGACATTTAACAAACTAACTTTTGTATTTGAGAAGGTTATAAAAAAATACTCCCTCCGTCCCGCTAATATTGGCATATTTGCTTTATGGACACTATTCTCTATCAAAGTTTGATCGCATATTTG
>JAUOBV010314211.1:0-11012 GCA_032360425.1 Rubia occidens | reverse complement strand
AGTTAATTGTGTGATGACAATATGACAGTTGAGTTTCAGAAAGACAAATGTGTTGTATGACATGACAAAGATAAAGTACTTTCTGTTATTTGATCACCGGATAACTGTTACCTCTTGTAGCAAGAAGTTATATGTCTAAATTCAAAGTAAGATGAAGGCACTCTATGGTATAGGAAGCTTGGTCATATCAAGTACAAAACCTTGGTGAAAATTGTAAATTCAAAGGTAGTACGAAATATGCCCACCCTTACGACCAAAAGTGACATTGTATGCGGTCTTTGTCAACAAGGTAAACAAATTTGGTCTCCTCACTCTTCAGTACATTATATTACTACCTCAAGGAATCTTGAATTACTTCATATGGATTTAATGGGTCCAGTCAACACAACTAGTGTGAGTGGTAAGAAGTACATCTTTGTATGTGTTGATGATTTCTCTAGATACACTTGGGTGGATTTTGTTAAAGAAAAATATGATACTTTGTATGTGTTTCGAAGTTTGGTGATAAATTTATCGACAGAGAAAGGAATTACAGTAGGAAAGATTGTCAGAATCAGAAGTGATCATGGCAGAGAGTTTGAAAATTCTCAATTCAGTGATTTCTGTGATGAACTTGGGATTCAGCATGAGTTCTCTATTCCAATCACTCTACAACAGAACAGTATTGTAGAAAGGAAGAATAGAACACTCCAGGATATGGCACGAGTCATGCTTGCAGAAAAAGGAATACACAAAAAATTGTGGGCAGAAGTTGACAATACAACTTGTTATACGATAAATCGTGTGTATCTTCAGCCTTTTACCAGTAAAACATCATATTAGATTTGGAAGGGTAGGAAGCCAAGTGTATCTCATTTTCATGTGTTTGGAAGAAAGTGTTATATTCTGAGAGATAGAGATCCATTGGCCAAGTTTGATAATTGTAGTGCTGTTAGAATATTTCTGGGGTATTCTGTGAACAGTCGTGCTTACCGTGTTTACAATATACAAACACACTTTCTTATGTAGTCTATAAATGTAGTTATGGATGATTCTGATGAGAAACAGGGGTTGAGTGACAAAGAAGATGAAACAGATGCTAAGCATATTCCAACACATGAGAATTCCCTTGAGCAGACGGACTATGTTTGAAAATCTGATCAATCAGTAGACTAGCCAGGACCTGAAGAAGAAGAGTATGCTGGAACATCCTCCCCCACACTAGTTTTGCATTTTCCAACACAGGAGGTACCAGAACCTATCTCAAGAAGAACCCGATCAATTCCTAGAGTTAATAATAGAGAATTAGCTGGACTACAATGTTTCATCTCCTCGATTGAGCCAAAGAACTATAAGGAAACACTACTTGATGAATATTGGATTGCAGAAATGGAAGAAGAGCTCGAGTAGTTTGAACACATTGATGTATGGTATCTCACTTCTCATCCAAAGGGGGTAAATGTTAAGTGGATTTTCAAGAACAAGTCAGATGCAGATGGACGGATTACTCGTAATAAATCTAGATTGGTGGCTCAAGGATATACTCAGATTGAAGGGGTAGATTTTGATAAAACATTTGCACCAGTTGCCTGGTTAGAATATATTCGCATCTTACATGTTATTCCTTGTACTATGAACTTTACTTTATACCAGATGGATTTGAAGAGTGTCTTTTTGAATGGAGTGGTGAATGAGGATGTGTCTGTGGAACAACCTAAAGGATTTGAAGATCCTCATTATCCACATCATGTGTATAGACTTAAGAAAGCACTTTATGGTCTGAAACAAGCACCTAGAGCAGGGTACAAGCGACTTAATAAATTTCTACTTAAGAAAGGTTATTGTCGAGGGGGAGTAGATTGTACCTTATTTGTGCTTTCTAAGTCTACAAAGTTTTTTATTGCTCAAATTTATGTTGATGATATTGTGTTTGGCTCTACTTCTTCATCTATGGTGCATAATTTTGTGTCATTAATGCAGGCCGAGTTTGAGATAAGTATATTTTCTAGGGTTTCACGTTAAGCAAGAAAAGAATGGGTTATTCAACAATCAAAGCAAGTATGCCTTGAATCTGGTAAAGAGGTTCAGACTCAGTAGTGCTCAGTCTATTCGAACTCCGATGGCAACCACAGAATAATTGGTGAAGGATGAGAAAGGTATCTCAGTTAATCAGAAATTATACAGAAGCATGATTGGGAGTCTCTTGTATCTTACTGGTAGCTGACTAGATATATGTTTCAGCGTAGGTGTTTGTGTAAGATTTTAGGCTGATCCGAAGGAATCTTATTTGACTCCAGTAAAGAGAGCTATTCGATATGTTTGTGGGACTTCTGATTATGGAATATGGTACTCTAAGAATCAAGACTCAAGTCTTATTAGTTATAGTGATTCTGATTGGGCTGGTAATGCAGATGATCACAAAATTACTACTGTGGGTTGTTTATTTGTTGGCACGAATTTGGTTTCTTGGTACAGTAAGAAGCAAAATTCAATCTCTCTATCTTCTGCTGAAGCTAAGTATCTTGCTACTGGAAGTTGTGCAAAATTATCATGGATGAAACAAATGTTGAATGACTTTGAATTCAACAAGGGTCTCTAAAGATTTTGTGTAACAACAAAAATGCAATTGACATCTCTAATAATCTTGTTCAACACTCAAGAACGAAGCATATTGACATCATCCATCATTTTATTAGAGATTTGGTTGAAAGAAAGGAGTTTGTGGTGGCCTATGTTCCAACATGTGAGACCAATGCAGATATATTCACCAAACTGTTGGACACTTCAACTTTTGAATTCCTCAGACAACACCTTGGTGTATGTCGAATATGAGGTATTATTTCTTGAAACTCCTCTGTATAGCATGTATCTTGTGCTGGTTCAATTTTTTTTTGAAAAATTCAGGAAAAAAATAGAAAGACAATGTTTTAAAAAAAAATAAGAGGAAGCAGTTGGGAAGTATATTGGAAGTTCAAGAAGTGACAAGGATTGACAAGAGAGAAAAGGTAATAATTATTTTGGAAAGGGAAAAAGGTAAACACGGTTGGAGAGGTAAAAAGGAGAAGTTGTTTTGGTTCAAATTATTTCCATCTTTCCATATTCCCTCTTTTGGCATTCTCTTCTTCTTCTCTACCAAACTTTCAAATTTTTGGAAGTTATCTTGTTGAGTTTGAGTTATCCAAGAAAACTTCAGCCGAATCAAAACTCTTTGCCGAGATATTTCTACAATGGCTGGAAACAAGAAGTCGATCCTACTCACCTCCGAAAAACCCGAGAAGGACGCACCAAGAAAGAAGAAATCCCAGTATCAAAAGGTAACTGCATCTAAATCTACTCAAGTTATTTGGAAGGGAAGAAGTTTTATTTGATAGATGAGTTTTCTAAATTGGTGAAAGCCAACCGAGTTACCATTGATATGAGAAACTTAGAAAAACTTAAGGTGGAATTTCTAGAGGTTAATATGGAGGAATTACTCTCATGTGACATAGGATAATTGATGGATATTGAACACTTTGAAGTTAAGCTTCTTAGAGGAGAAATTAGAGAGCATAGAGGGAAAGACATGTTTCATGTATACTCCGATATTCCTAGTGCAAGTTATGAAAATATTGAAGAAATAAGTGATGAAGAGGCTGAAGGTTTGAAGGTGATCAGATCCACTGATTAGATAAAGATTATTCCTTTTGACGCTGTGGCTGTTCAAATGAATGAAGGTCTCAGGGGTTTAGAGGCTCCTGTAATTGTTCTGACTGACAGTGAAGAAGAAGAAATTGGTATGTTCCAATATATCAGGAGGAAGCAGAGAACATGGAGGTTGAAGAACGGGATTTAGTTTTTACTGATGATAATATGGAAGATCAGGATTGAAACATAGAAGACTATTATGGAGTTTCTGAGGCTGAGAAGCTGCTGAGATAGAAAATATGTAAGAACATATTCCAACACAGGGTGTTGAACCTTCTGTTGTGTCTGGCTATGTTGGAACACAAGCCACCAGTGGTACTGAGCAGCAGCAGGAAGACTATATTCCAACATAGGAACCTGACCTGACCTATTCCAGTGATGAAGTCTTGAATGAATTCATCCAGGCTAGGTGCAGAAGGGAAAAAGGGAAGGAGCCAGACAAAATTGCTTGGGATTATAACTGTTGTTACCTCGTGTGATGAGTATAACAAACAGTTAGTCTGTGAGTTTTATTCAAATTTGACGGGTGGGAATTTTGGTGAGGATTCTCCTTGGTGTGATAGAGTGTATGTCCGGGGAAAGATTATTGATTTTTTGGTTTCCATAATTAATGACATGTTGGGATTGAAAACCATTGAATTTGATGGTGTGTTTTATGATGAGTTAGGGGTTTCCGATGATGGGATTTTATATGTGATTTCTGGTGGTGCTAAGACAGTTTTCCCTACCATTGGATATTCTCATGCTTTATGCCTCTTTTCCAGGTTCTTTGGACTGTATCAAATTGTTGTGAATTGTTGGATGCCCTCCACCAACACTACAGCTGTCACTCGGGAAATGGCTAAACTGTTGTACTGTGTTGGAACACAGAAACCTATCAACCTGGGATTACTCATTCAGCAAAGTGTTGTGAAGAAGGCTATCTTTCCCAAGGTAAAGCATGTCTTAGTTTATCTAGGGATGATAATTGTACTAGCCAAGCATGAGAAGGTTAGGGTATTTCTTGAAGATGAGATTGTGAAGGTTGAGCCCTTAAGCATAATAAGAAGATCTTTGAGATGAGGCAGGTGTATGATTGGCCTTGAAATCCTAAGATTACAGCTCTTACTACTGCCAGAGATGATAAACATGCCAAGTTGTTGGTTCTAGATGCAAGGTTGAGAGAAATTACCATATAGATTGTTGCACTTGAAGCTGAAAAGCAAGAATTGAAGCGGAGAAGGCACAGTTGGAAGCACAAGGTGCAACTTTTGAGTAGAATTAATTTCTGAAGGGCTATGTTCCAACATAGTCAGGGTTAAATTCGGGGGGAGAAGATTCTTATTTTGCTGAACTTTTGTTGGTTTTTTCATTTTTTTTTACTTTGGCATATTCATGGCCCCAGGGGAGAAACTTTTGGAGGATTTTTTTATACAATTTTGTGATGTAATCTGAATTTTCTTTGGAATTCTGAATTTCTAGTTTTCGGTATTTTTCTTAATTCATATTTAGCCATTCATATGTGTTCCAACATAAGGGATTTCTGGTATTCTTATAGTTGTGAAATTGGAAGTTTTTCTTGTGATTCTTTATGCCAAAATAGTTGGGTCCACAAAATGCCAAAGGGGGAGATTGTAAAGTCATGTGAACTTCATTGATTATTGTGTTTGCATTTGTGAACTAAGGTTGAAAAAAGAAAAATGGTCCCTGTTGTAAAATACGGGAAGAATCATGATTTGATTGGAAGAATATTGCATGATATTGGTTTATGGAAATATGGAGTTTACGCAATATTTGATTAAGGCGTGGTGAAGCATAATGATTTTATGGAAAATTCCTATAATTATGGAATTAGATTTTTGGAATATTATGTGATATTTGTGATAAGGAAAATTTCTTTATTTTTGGGATTTGGATATGCTTCAGAAACAGATAAGGAATAGGAATATTATAGAGATAATTATGGAGTATTCTGATATGCTCATGGGACTATTTGTACTGGACATCAAAGCTGCAACTCGCATGAATTTCATTGAGAAAATTTGCACATCAGATTTACATATTTTCAAGAGATTTGCAAGAGTCAGATTTCATATGTTCCAACATACCTGACCTGTTGATCAAGTTTATAATTTTATACCTTAATTCCTCGGGAGGAGGAGATCCAGCGTCGACGAGGTTCGAGGTCAGAGGGAGTTTGATCTAGGCTGATTGGTAGCAAGGGGAGCTTACAAAATCCACACATTTATAATTGGAAGATAAGTGTAGTTGTATGGTGTCATTTGTACTGTATCTTTATGATTAGTAAATTTATTCTGAACTGGGTCAGACCCTGCAGATGTAGGTGGATTTCACCAAACTGCATAACCAAGTTGTGTGCCTCGTTTGTTATTTACTTTACATATTTTGTTAGATACGCTGTGTTGGAACATAGGTCTAATAGTTAAGCTAAAATGGTAAAACCAAAATTTCAGTGTTCTTCTTAGACAGTGCGTATAATCTCCATATCAAACATTTTTCCTAATGTTCGGGTGCACAGTTATGAAATGTAGGGAACATGCAAGTAAGTTTGGGTTTTTTTTGCAAAGTTTTGTTTATACATTGTCTGAGAAGATTTTGGGCTCATTCCATTAACCCGTGCATGAAAAAATTAAAACATCGTGGTCGTGACTTGGTGAATTAGATAAGATTATCTCCAATTTTGCATTTCGACTTCTCTCACTTTGTTTGAGGGACCTAAGTACAAAAATTGAAAAGTACACCACCAGTCCCAAAATTGATTCCAATCGTCCCGAACGTGACCTTTTCCATACCAAGTCAATCTTATAATCCCAAAAGTTATAAAGAAACTGGCATGATCCCACAAAGACTTCCACATGATCTTCTGATTAACCATTGCATACTTATTTGTAATCATATACAAATTACTCTAGACCACATACTAGTATTTAAAAAAAAATTGATGGACGGAATTTCACTATCTTTGTATTTCATAAAAGGCAAGAATGTGTAATTTTGTGTTATTATATGTGGTGGAATTTATCTTTCTAATAACGCTCATCGTAAGGGTATCAATGGAATACTAGTAAGAATGAGGGAGGAATATCCTCGTTCCTTGATGCCTATATCTGAACAACATGATTGTGACAATGTGATTTAGATAATTGGGTATCTCCAATTTCTCCTGTTGCCCCCCCCCCCACCTGTTTGGGGGGAGGTAAGTGTAAGAACTGAAAAGTTCACCGGCCGTGCTAAAATTGATTTTGAACAAACCAGACGTTAATAAAGTTCATGGAAATTTATAAATTTCAATTACTAGCATCCAATATACTACCAACTGTTATTAAGGTCAATTATGTTTATTTTGGTCAAACGCGGACCCAGTTGCTATGCTAGTGGGCTGAAATGGCGAGACCCACTTTCAGGCTAGCCGACGTCTGTCAAATATTAGTAAAATTGATTCATATGTAACTTTGCACATGATGAGGAAGAATTCACAAGGGTAAATTAAACTTTTTTTGGTCAAACACAGGCCCATTGCTATGCTAGTGGGCTAAAATGGTGAGGCCCGCATTTAAATTAGTCGACGTCACTCATACATTGGTCCAATATTGGTAAGTCGACTGCTATGCAACGTCGCACTGGCCAAGGCAGAATTTATAAGGTTCATAGCGACTATATATATGGAGCCCACCTCATTCATCACTTCACACCCTCAACTTTCTCTAGAAGTTCAAAAGTCCCCCTGCCTATTTTCTCAATTGTGTGTTTTCTAGATGTGGTTATATTACTTTTGTTTTTATATTTTTCCTTAAAATTTTTATGTACATAGTGTGCAATGTGTTATTGGTTTTACGTTTTGAAGTTTCTATGGGCGAGGGTTCTAGGATTAGGGTTCTAGGGTGTACGAATTTTGATTTTATGTTCTTCGCCGTAAATGTGGCCCAATGTTTTGGTTCAGGATTTTTCTTTTCTCCCATTTTCTACTGTTGTTAATGCATCCGCTATGTTTGAATGCGATGTCACTGGTCGGTCGATCCTTCTTCATTTAGAGCGATCATCGTGCAACGTCGCTCATTCATATTTTCTAATGTTATTATTTTATGAGACATTTCATCATTCTCGGTTAACCAATCGGTTATATCAAAGGTTGAGTGACATTGCTTTGACATGTTGACCATGCCATTAATTTGGATCGATTTGTCAATGACGTCGCTTATACATTTCGGCCAATTCATATTTTGGATCAACGTGTATGTGCGAAGCCTGGCTGACTAAAAACATTAATTGAACTAATTTCTATGGAACCATTTTCTATCTATCATGATATTTATCATTTGTAACAATATGAATTTCTGGAATCATGGCTAACACTAGTGGTTCAAGCCATTCCCCAATTGAGGTGAGCAATTTTTTGTTTAGATTTGAATTCCTTGTAGATCCGTAGTGATTCAGATGATGACTATATGCGGACTACATTCGACAATATCATTCCTCACGTTGTCCTCACTCTGACCCAGACGAACTTCGGCTCAATTCCAATTCTGGTAAGTCCTCCCTGTTACACGTGTATTATATTTTCAATTAAATTTTCTATAGATTACTTTCATATGTACTAAATGTAGTTTTTCTGTTTATAATTAAGTACATCCCTAGCCAGATTGTGGAGCACTTGCCGCCGTACAAGTTGCCTGTTTTTCCCAGGTGCAACGGAAGGGAGTATCACATGCACTACTCGGAGAATAAGAGACTCAAGACCCCGATGCCGAAGAGTTTTAGTGAGTTTCTTGATACTAGGAACTCAAGGTTGGGGTCACACTCTATTTTGAGCTGCCAAATGGTGTTGGGCTTATAGTTTTTAATGTTATCGTTCTTCCCCCCAAACTATTGTTGTTTAGCTTAGACTTCTATACATTTATTTCAAACAAATTTATTCGAATTTGTAACAATATTTATTTTTCCTTATTTTAATCTTTAATCTTTAATTTATAATCTATTTGTTGAATGTTATTTTAATGTTATTAAATCCTTAATATTTAACCTAACATATGAACAAAGTTTTAATATTAGGATCATTCACAAAACTAGAAAAGACTTGTGTGTGATGAATAAATTATTTTGTATCATTCTAAAACTAGCAAAAAAGTTGTGACCAATTTTTTTAAAAATAAATTCAAACTATTGACTGACTGGATGGTGGGTTGAAATTGTTAGGTCAATGTAAATGTGCAACGTCTGTCATGGGTCAATACCTTGTCTCCTAAATCAACAATGGTGCGATATCGCATAATGCAAGGTGAACATGACAAGGGTCCAAAATGACATCATTCCAAAATAGGTATAAATATGAGGACTCTGACAATCCGTTCAACCTTCTCTTCACAAGTTTCCAACATGCTACAATAGTCCCCCCCCCTTCTTTCTTGTCAAAGGTTTGGTTTTTTTACTCTTCTAACACCTAATTTTTGTAATTGTTACTCTACATTGTTCGATATGTGGTCTGTGAATGTGTTCTATTTTTTTCCAGTTTTTACTCAGATTGTTTAGAGTGTGAAATTTCCTTAAGTGTAAACATCTGTACTATGTTTTGGAATGCTTAAGGATGTTTTTTTAGTTTTCTGTTATTAAAGCATCATTTTTTCTGGTTTCTGTGTTTCTTCCCGTAGCTTCCTTTGATACGTACGACGTGGGTAAGCTGTATGTTACCAGTCGATTTATGCAACAAGCGACGTTGCACATTCTTATTTCTAGTAGTGTGTTCTTCAGTATGAGACCTCGCACCTATGTCTGTCTTACCTTCGCTTGAACCTAATTTTATCGATGTCGCATAATGGAATTTAAGTTTACTTTGAAATTTCATATGCGACCTCGTTTTATGTCAGTCATTTGTTCGGTTCTGCCGGCTACTGAGCGAGGTCACTGGTTAATGTTGACCAAACCATTGCTTTGGACTGATATGTACCTGCGATGAATTACCGACGTCGCACCATGCATTTTCGAGGCTAGTTTGCACATAGAATTTTCATTTTTTACCAGGACTAGTGGCTGGTGAAGGATTGTCAAGTCACCCCTATTTCAAGGTCTTTTACTATTTTACATATATTTACAAATAAACCTTCACACTTTATAACAATTAGTATTTTTTGTTATCATACAGTTTTCCGCACAACGGAGCACCCCTGCCCCTATTGTCTTCAACCTTGAACAACATACAATGGCTACAGATAGCTCACGTTTCCACTTCACTCTAAAGCAATACAATTTCGGGAAAAACCTAACTTTGGTAAGGAATTTAAAATTAACATTATTTGTTGCTAATTTCTTATCCATATATATATATATATTTTATTTTATTTTCTAATGAAATTTTTTTGGGTGACTTAGTACATTCTAAGGGACATTGTACCACTCCTACCGAATGATAAGACCCCCGTTGTGCTGAGGTACTACGGAACAGAGTGGGAATGAACTACTTGGGGAGTGGGAATATCAAGGCCATGTCCCAAAAGGTTTTGGCGAGTTCCTTTCTGGAAACCGTCTACGCATTGGGGACACCTTGTTCTTCAAGGTCGTAGAACTGAGGTGATTTTCTTCAAGCACTACAAGAAACTTAACCTATTACCTTAGTTCTACATGACTTTTTACTTCTATTTTTAGTCCCAAAAAACTGAGGTAAATACCGTTGTAGTAAAATGTGCATTTTTTACCTCGGTTCAGAACCGAGATAAATAGTAACTTTTACCTTAGTTTTTTTGTCTACGTTGACGGGTTTTATGAGCGATGTCTCTCTAAGAAAGAAGGCCAATGAGAGGTGAGCATAGCTGTGACTTTTTTATAAACGACGTTGACTTCCACATGCATATGAGAACGGCCATAACAAGAAGGCGGGAGATGAGAGAGGAAATACTGCGACATCATCAATGCCGATGTTGTTATTAATAACAGCAACATCGTAGACCATGTTAAGTGACATTGAGAGCTGTTGGGGATCCACATCTTGTGCCAGCTGACGAAAACAACATCATTTTGTATAGTCAGCATCGCTAAAAAAATGATGTCGGTATATGCGACATCAGTTACATGTCGTTTAGGGACTGGTTTATGCGACGTCGTGCTTTAATCAGTTCGATATCATTTCTCTTAAAATATTTAATATTTGATGACACAAACAATCATTCTTTGAGAGCCATTACATGTTATTTAAAATGATATAAATCATGACATGGTTAAAACATTATACAACAATCAAATGTTGTTCAATGAATGTTGGAAAAGTTGAAATGTTAAAACCAACAAAACTACAACATATATTAATACATGCTACAGTATATTAAAATACATAAGGTTGATATGAAATTGAAACATAAATT
>JAUOBV010313993.1:0-11013 GCA_032360425.1 Rubia occidens | reverse complement strand
CCGTGCTGGCCAATCCAGAGCCGACTAGAGAGAATTATTTATGCAGCTATTGGTTTATATCATAATAATTTCCCGTGAGTTCAGCTGAATGGCAGATGTAAACTAGATAAACTGTCGCCACGGTTTTGTCCTTCCTCATACTTATCAACCAATTCGTTCTCTACGTTTTCATGGCTTTGAATTTATTTAACATTGACTCTGTTGTAAAATTGTTATTTAAGCCAACTAGTTTGCTTCTCCTAGAAACTTAGTCAATTTTTATGTAATTGGTAAATTCTTATATCTGAGCTTTAAAATACCTCTTGTAAGTCTGCATCTCCTGTACGGGATGTTGCATATGTTCAAGTAGGCACATGATCAATTTTGATTAGAATTTCAATGTAACGTGAGCAAAGTAATAGATATTGATGCAAGTATAATGTGTCCCTGAATAAATGCTTCAGATTTTGATGGTAAAAAGTAGAAAAACAAAACTGAATAAATGCTTCAGATTTTGATGGTAGAAAGTAGAAAAACAAAACTTTTTGGTCAATATACAGTTTCTAACGGTGATTGTGTCTGGATCAACTAAGGTTTAAAGTGACGGATGATCCTTGCATTGGAGATAATTTCACCTTTAGAATGAAGCTTCCATTGGAGATAGTTTTGGCTTTGGATTCTGTAATTTGTAATGGCCGTCCCAATCAGTTCTTCAGTATAAGGCCCAAAACTTTTTGGGCCCCAAATATTTTTTAACTGTTTCCTGAGTAAAAGAATAATTAGATTATTTTTCAACTTCTCCTTCTGCCAACACTATTAGAGCTGTCAATTGCTGACCCGAATTTTTTATTCGACCCGATCGAACTCAACCCAAACTTGATTCTGATCCGCTAAATATTTATTTGAACCCGACTCGACCTGAACTCAATTCGAAATTCGATCAGAACCTGATAGTCTGGACCCTAACCCAACACGACCAAATCAACCTGAAATCTTATTCCGACCCAAACATAATTAAATCGGAATACGTTTAAACTTGAACCTGATTCAACCTGGCGTATAATCAACTTGTAACCGATTCAACCCGAGAAATAACATACACAACTCTATCCATAATCAACAAGGAAAATAACTGACAATTAGATTGATCCATAATCACTCTAAATTTGACCCTATGTGCAGTAATTTATTTAGTTTAAAATATTTGAAACTTTACGGTTGGGCACATATGAGTGAACAGAAGGGTCTCAAAAGTAAACGCTGATTACTTCTTCACAATATTGGAAAATTACACCGTGGGTCAAAATTGTGTTACCTCATAATCCATTGCTTTAAAATACATGATTTTTTGTTATTCTTGCCTAAATATAACAATATTAAACAAATGATTTTTTTGTGAAATGTTAGAAAATGCTAGTACATGTTCTAGAGTAACTGATACAGTAACCAATTTTCCAAAAAAAAAAATTCTCTCTAATTCCAGTTTTCTTTCCGATCCGACCTGACAAACAAACTTCGACCCGATCCGACAAACAAAATTTCAATCCGTTTCGACCCGACCCATTTCGACCCCGACCCAAACCCGATCCGACCCAACCAACAGACTTCGACATGTTTCAACCCGAACCTGTTCCGACTCGACCCAACCTTACCCGAACCTGACTCGACCCAACCAACAGACTACAACCCGTTTCAACCCAATATGTATCAACCCGAACCCATTTGACCCGAACTCAAACTTGACCCGAATAACCGAATTGACACCTCTAGTTGCTTGTCATCGGACTCGCTCTTTATTTTTATTTTTTTAAAACAGTATCTTTACTTTTCTTGGCAAAATCTTTAAAAAAAATATTGAATTTTCTTATGCATATGAAAAGATGAGATTGAATTAGAATTGTAGAAAGTTAAAAGATTTTAATTATAATATTAAAAATTATTATGCAACGTTCAGTAGTTATAAGTTTATAACTCGATTGATGCAAATTGAAAATTTTATCTTGTTACAGTTTAAACTTTGATTTTTCCATAACTTATGGACAAACGGTCTTTCAAGAAACAGACTCTTCATCTTTTTAGTATTTATAATAATTTTTTATTTAGGCCATGTCAAATCGAATTTAACTTCTAACACATTTCGACAGCAATAAACTCAATTCTGCACCAATAAACTCAGCACAGAAAAAAACAAAAAATAAGAAACAAGTGTTTATTTGGATTCTTAGTTGTCATCATCATTGTTTGAATAATAATCCAAAATTAAAATTTGTAAAGATTACAACTTGTGTTACCCCGACATTAAGTGGAGAATCGTGTGTCAATTCAATGTGACACGTGATACGACACATGACACACAATCAAAATTTGGCCGAGTTGTGCATCGGTTGATGAATCAAAAAATATATGTGGGTGTCGGAAAAAGGGGAAACAAATGAAAGTCGTGGAATTTTATCTTTTTAATAAATTGATTTGTTTCTAAATTATAGGTAATTAAGTCAAACTAATGAATTTGGACATAAAATACGTTCAAATTCATTGGTTTGACTTAACAATGTACCTAGAATCTCAAAACAAATCATCAATATATTGAAAGAAAAAATAAACGACCAGTCTTTCACTGTCTTCTGACATGAATAAGCTTACTTGGCTTCACACTCACATCAATATACACAAAGCAAATAAATAATAAAATATAGACGTGACGGAATATATTTTACGATATAGGGTGGATGTGTCGAAAAAAATAATCAAAGCACTTAGCTGACCGAATCGATTAATAAAATATCAAATTTGAGTGTCACCATATCTGATCCCTACTCATATATGACACTTAATCGAGTCTATATAACATATATTGTAACATTATTTTGGGAATGAAATACAAACATTAATTATCATTACACACAATCACTCTCATTTATAAAATTTCCTCATGGTCACCTTGCACTTCATCATTTCCTTTACTAGAGCTCCAATTTTTTAGGGCTATAATATATATACATATAGAGAGAATAGGGATCAGGTGAGACAACCCATCTTATGTGAGATAAAATCATGACCATTCAAATAAGATGATCCAAGAGCCTACATTTAATAAACCAAAATTACGTTTTCCAAAATAACAAATTCGGCATTTCTAAAATTTTCGTCTTTTCAAAATTTCTCTCAATGATTGTGAGCTCTCCTCCACAGTCCTCCACCATCCTCTGTCGCCCAACGACAACTAGCTCATTCATTCTCTTTCTTTTTGTTTTGCCCTCATTCGCCGGCCAACGACGATGAGCTCCTCCGATGTTCTCTATTCTGCTCCACTTTTCTCCGTCGTTGATCTCTAATTTCTTCGCCCTACTCCGCCACTGACCTCTCCCAATCTTACTCGCTGATGACCGCCTATCTTTTGCAGGTGCTCAGAGAAGAAAATAAATAATTGCATACACAGTAGAGTATCATAGAAAGTCTTCATATTGTGTGCAAATTGCTGATTTGGAAACATTTTCCAGGATGAGAACAATAACACAAGTAGGAAGAAAAAACACGAGGCAGAGTATGAAGGGAAAACTGAGTCGGAGTATGTTCTGGCCAATAATTAGTAAGATAAGCTGATTTCTGTACCTTAGAGGCTTTATGAAGCTGATATATTGGATTTCTGTATATCACAAAAAATCACATATAAATTTTTTATATTACACATTCTATTCTCATGAATCACATCTTATGTCTTTGGTTTTATGGTTTGAAAATATCTTAGTCATTTATTGTCATAAACATTGTTTATATACATTCCGTGATGTTTGAAGGATGTGGTGATCCTTTCTTTCAAGGATAGTCTCATATTTAGTAGTTAGTATCTGCATAAACTGGTCATTAAATCTCTTGGAAAAGAGTTTGATCAAGATGACAATTGGGTAAGTGTCATTTTAATTTGATGTGTATGAGATATCATGAGATAATGAGCATATATTGCAGGTTGGTCCTCTATAAATTTATAATCTTGATGTTAAATGACCTGTGTGGATAACAAGTTTCATGCCCTATCAAGTTGTTCCACACTTCCAATATGCTCATCACTCTTCAATGTGCACTTGTGCCAAACCCATACAACATCTCCCCAGTGAACTACTTGGAGACTGGATGTTCAGTATTCATTTGAGCTTTTTTCTCGTTCAATTTGGTGGTTAGTGCTTCATCAACTGGTTTGCAATTTTGACGTGATAGACATATTACACTCTTATATAAGTCAGTTACTTGTTTTATGAAATATTTCATAGATATTTTGTTCGATTGGTAAATGTTGGCATTTTTTGCTACAAGTTTAACATTGATATATTCCCCTGGCTTGCTAGTTACGAAATGCTACATTATATACTGAAAACTATTAGTTTGATGATACATGTTATACACATGACAGAATTGTAACATAAACATAAGCAAACTGAATGTAATTGTAAATAAATACATAGGAAGACTGAAATGAGAGCTCACTGCAATATTTTAATGCAATAAGTAATATGAAAATGTATGTGTTTACTGGTTTACTTAGACACATTGACACACACAAAACAGTGACACACCATCTTGGACTCGATTAGACCGAATCTTCTTTCAAACGCAACACTTCAAAACATCGACAACCAATGCACAAAACTCATAAGAAACTTCATGAGCATTCAAATAACATAAGCAACACTTGCTACCATGTTCTAATAAAAGGATATATATTATAAACAATGATTCTCCATTAGATTTTCTGGTTTAAAATGCTATGTTACATAAATCTGAGAACTTGCAAATGCAAAGACTCGCACCGCCTTGTCCAACAAGGTCATTTATGAGTTTTAGACTTAGCTAGACTCCCTAAATACTTCAATTAGGGCAAAGAAAGAGGAAAAATTAAATATTCGAACGATGATCAACACAATCAATCAGGTCTACCACATGACACAAGTAGAGATGGAACTACTGAAGACCAAAACAGATGAGAAACACCACAAAAATTGAAACTCAAACAAATCCTACACCTCAGGAGTTAGACTATTAAAACTTTGCAGCTCACAGTAAGAACGATTCACTTGTAATCACAAGCTTATAGCGCTTCAGCTGCAGAAGAATATCGCTACATCAACCATCCCCCAAATGGATGAGGCTACAGTCAAGCTTACTATAGAATAGTACTGTGCATTGGAGAAAAGAGCTAGGGAAGAAACTTCATTGGCGGAATGAGAGAGTTTCAGTATCCATGGAACAACAGCAAGTAGCAAAAGAAAGTAAAGAGTCTGCTACTGAAATATTCAAGGACATGCACTTATTTTGTGGTTCAAGGTGACGAGAATACTAAGTTCGAGGAAATGAAAATCAAATTACACCTGATGCTAAAAAAACTATTTCCCAACATCAGAACCAGACTACTTTCTACATATGAACAAATTTTTTTTAAAAAAAAACAAGGCCAATGATCAATGAAACAAGATGTGAAAATGTTTAGTTTTATGAAATTAATGACCGAGGGATCCAAATCAAGTGAAAAAAAAATACTTCATTCCATCAATTTGATATTAGATCTATCCTAAGAGCTATGACATGATCGTAAAACTAGTAATTTGATATGGGCTATGGCATAATCACGAAATTGGCAATCTGAAGAGAAACTTTAACACTACAAGAGTGAAAGAGATCCCAAATTATAACGATTCTCCTTCCTAAACTTAACCCACCTTTTTATTCTCGTGTTCCAATAATCAAGAGACAATGCATATCACAAACAAATTCAATAATCTCGAATCTGAAAAAACATAAGATAACCAAAAGGCATTTAAATTTCTGAATAATCTTACAAATACAGATCTTCTCGAAGCAAAAACATTAGAAATATTAACTAAAGTAAGTAGCAATAAACAACTTTCAAGAAAGCACTGAACCATGTAATAAAAAAATCTCCTCGCAAAACCAACCTTCTAAACAAGAGCACTAACTTACACAACTCTATATAAATTGTTTTTGTTTGATGTATGAATTTCATAATAGTGTCACAAAAGTTGTCTAGAACAAGAGTAAAGTGTCTGCACAATATCCTCATGTAAAATCATTACAATTTAGGGAAACATAATTAAAATGAACTTCATTGTTAGCGGAAAGTAGTAGATCGTAAAATCATATTGTGAATACTCAGAGACTAGAGTAGTAGATTTCTGATACCTAAAATAATATGGAATGAATGATATAGCATTATGTACCTCTAAGTCCGTGTATCCTACCATAGTAGCATGTAAGACAGCGAAAAGCTTCACAAAATATACTTATAAGGACATTGCTACTCATTGGCTTATCAATTTGAAAATTCTACACCAACATTATTCCCAGAAAAGACAATACAACTTCAAAGATCAAAGATCAAAATCGACCCTCTCTTGAATTTCACAGAACCAATAATCAATACTTTACAACCTTAAACATCAACCAGACGAATAAACATGGATATATTTTCTGTACCTGAATGGTGAGACACTTTATGTATGGGCAGTTTCATCAAGCATAATACTTAGTGCAAATTGATGATTCACATATTTCAAACTCCTAAACAAAGGGGAAAAAAAATATCAAGAAACACACAATACTACATCATTATAGAGTAGCCTAATTCACTTACCAGGGGGGAAAATTGATCATAAAAAAGAAAAGGATTGAAAAAAAGTAGAAAGGAATAGTACCCCAAACCTTGGCGGATCAACAGGGGTTGACGGAGATGGAGGTATGGATTTTGGTGGAAAAAGAGGGGTTGACATAGGCTGAATCTGGTGGAGGAAGAGGAGTTTTCGGAGGCAGAGGTGTCGATTGTGGTGGAAGACGAGGGGTTTGCGGAGGCGAATTCTGGTGGAGAAAGAGGGGTTAGTGGTGGTGGAGTTGCCGATTCTGATGGAGAAACAGAGAAGCATAGAAACATAGATTATTATAGTGAAGGAGGAGAAATCACAGAATGGTGTCGTTTTGTGAATCCAGGGAAGTCAAAATATGGAATGCTAAAAATAAGGAATGCAATTATAATGACGGAAATATCCCCGGTTGATATCAATAGCAAACAATCCTTATTATATGATGATTTGCAATGCAAAACTAACTATATATACCATCAAAATTTTAGTTTTTGAAATATAGAGGAATTCATTTAAATATTTAATTGATGATTAAAATTTAATTGATGATTTACACCTTAACTATAGTGGAAAAACTTACGGCAAATTTAACAAATTAGGTCACGTTCTTCAATTTTTTTGTTGAACTGAGTTGAAATGAACTTAAATTAAACTGAACTAAAATAAGCCTATTGAAAATGGTAATAATTGGACTAGATTAAATTAAATATCACTCAATCAAATTTTTACTGAATTGAAGTGCATGAACTTAAAACCTTTATTTAACTCTTATTAAAATTCAGCATACCTTAACGCAAAGATATACTCGAATTTTCTAACTTAATAACTAAGAAATTACATTATTTAATTTAATTTGTATCTCCTAGAAGAAAATTAAACCTACCTTAACTAAAAGAACTATAAATAAGGTTTTAAAAGAAAGTACTCCATCCATCCCGAATAAATTGGCACAATTTGACTTTTGTAAGATAAACTTAGCCAACTTTGATAATTAAATATTATTATAATATATGCAATACTATTAGCATGTTATATGTTGTTAGATTTATCATAACGTATGTTTCTAGATTAATGTTTTTTTTCCAGAATTTGTTTACGTGCATAAATAAAGATATTAATAGTTGAACACTGATTCAGTTGACTTTGAAAAGTGAAATTGTGCCAAATAATCTTACACGGTGGGAGTATATGATTTATGCAAGATGCACGGAATAGATTCTTGCACTAACACAGGCTTCCATGAAATATCTAATATAATAAAGTAGTAAACCGTTATTGAACCAACCTACCGATTGAAGGTCTTATGGCTATTTTAAGTTACTTCAATATAAATAGTTTCATGACTTCAATCTTCATAAATAACAGTGATACTCAACCAACATACCATATTATTATTCTAATCTTCATCATGAACTTGTTTGATAAAAGCATTGAGATAAACATCCTTTAATTTCTTCCTCCCCTTCAGTTCGACCACAATCTTTCCAAATCACTGGTCATCAACAAACTCAAATTCTCCAATATAATCGTGCTTCTGTGTTAGATATTTTCAATATTTGAAAGATATGTAGTGCATAAGTTACTTGACACTAAACAAGTGGTAAATTCTTGTAATTGTTTCAAGTTTAAAGATCAAAGATAGGATATTAAAGTAATGTTTTCTTAAAGTGTGTTATCCTATGAGTTCATGAAGCTTATCTTTTGAGTTTATGGTGAGTTTCAATTCATGAAATTAAAGAAAAGACATCAATGTCAAGCTCTCTTGGACACGTATAAAAGGAGCCCTCCGTTGTCATTCTAGACACAACAACACAACACAGCACAACAAACAAAACAAAAGGAAACATGTCTTCCATTCTCTAAAACTCCTGCTCTTCATTATGTTATTTTTGGTGTTGGGAAGTTAGTGAAAATTTATTTAACTTTTGCACTTCATCTTATCCTAAGATAATATTTGTTTTGTATTACTTGCACACAAAATAGAACAAATAAATCCCTAAGGGAAGTGTTTTGTGTGTGATTTGAAGTGTCACAAATTTATATCCATCTTTTGTTCTCTTCTCATTTTCTTGTTGTCATTTGATTGGTAGGAAATACATTTTGTAACCAATAATCTTAAGGTTTTACCCCCAAACCATAAAAAAAATGGAAAGCAATGTCAAAGATCTTGCATCCAACGTGGTTAAAATTGATTGCACTTTGATAGAGGAAATTACGTTCGATGGAAGAAAATAGTGCATTTCTTGTTGACTTCAATGAAGGTGGCATATGTCCTTATAACTCCTAAACCAACCACCAACGGAGATGAAAAAACACTGGATGATCTCCGTAAGAAGTAGAAATGGGAGACATATGATAAAATCCATAGGGGAAATATTCTCAACGCAACGTGTGACAACTTGTTTGATGTCTACCACTCAATGGTTACTGATAAAGAGTTTTGGGAAAAGTTAAAGGCAAGATACATGAGAGAAAATTCTACCAGTAGTAAATTCTTGGTCTCATCTTTCTTGACTTACAAAATGGTAGACAACAAACTGGTGATGCAACAATTTGCAGAAATATAAAAATGTTAAATCACTTCTCCCAACATATGCTTAACATGGACGAATAAATTATAGTTGGAGTTTTGATCGATAAATTCCCCCCATCTTGGAAAGATTTTAAAAAAGATCTCAAGTATAAGAAAGACGGGATTTCACTTAAAAGTTTGGCTAACTCTCGTCGTTTTGAGGAAGAGTTTCGATTGCAAGAAAATCCTCACAAAAAGGATGATGATAAAGGCAAAGAGTCAACCACCAATATCAATGTGATTGAAGAAAGCCAAAGTATCAAGTCCAACAAATGGGGCTTACAATGGCATTGGCCATGGAAAGATTCAAAAGAAAAAAGGCAAGTGTGTTATGATTGGAAAATGATTGGCACTACAAATATGAATGTAGGCTTCTTAAGAAGCAAGACTCCACCTCAAATTGAGGAAAGGATGACAAGCCTCTCTTGGCCATGATATCCGAAATTAACACAATTGATGAATATTTTGCTTGGGGGTTGATTCGGGTGCTACCCAACATATTTTCAAGAATAAAAGTTTTTTCAAAATATTGCAAAATGTGGAAGATGAAGACTCTGTTGTCTTTATGGGAAATTGCCACAACTGGACCAATAAAAGGCATAGGAGAGATTGATCTCAAGTTTACTTCTGGGAGTTGTTACACTCACTAATGTATTGTACGTTCCCGAAGTTAGAAAGAATTTGAGTTATGCTGGTCTTCTTAACAAGTTTGGTTTTAAACTTATGATAGAAGCTGATGAAATTGTAATCTCTAAGGGTGGGATGTTTGTGGAAAAAGGGTATCTATGTGATGTGATGTTCAAACTTAATGTAATGCATATCAATAAAATGAATAAATCCATTTCTGACGTGATTGAGTCTTATTCTATTTCGTGGCATGATAGGTTAGGGCATGTTTACTATAAAATAATTCATGATATGATGAAATTGAATCTTTTACCAAAATGTTTGCAAATTAATAATGGAAAATGTACTACTTGCCTATTAACAAAAATCACCAGAAAATCATTTCCACAAATTGAAAGAAAACCAAGCAAATTGGAGTTAATACATAGTGATTTATGTGATTTTTATGCGACACCATCTGTAGGAGGCAACAAGTATTTTGAAACTTTCATTGATGATTGTACAAGATACTGTTATGTGTATTTATTACTTTTCAAAGATCAATCCATGCAAATGTTTTAAATTACACTAAATTATTTTTTTGGTTCCTAACATATGATCTTATACCATCTTTTGGTCCGTGAGACCAAAACCGCTTCCTTTAAGTATCCAACAAATTAAAAATGATTTGTTTGGTCCCCAAATCATATTCCAAGGTGATTTTCAGGTGGTTTCAAGGACCAACAGATGGTATTAGATTATATGTTAGAGACCAAAAAACCAATTTAGTGTGTCTGAAAACCACCCGGAATATGGTTTTAGGACCAAACAAACAATTTTTTTTGGGTACTGAAAGGAAGAGGTATTGGTATCGGGGACCAAAAGATGGTATACGATCATAAGTTAGGGACAAAAAAATAATTAAGTCTAAAAATTATAAACAAGAAGTTGAACTTGCATGTGACTTGTCAATAAAATATCTTAGAACTGATAGAGGTGGTGAATACTTTGAAAAATATATCTTTGAAACTACGAGAATCAAACATGAGGTGTGGGAGGTCATCACCGTACCTCTCAAAGATACAATTTATAAGCCCCTTTTCTTACTAAATACAATTAAGTAGATAGTTTCGCAAGTCGGGGTCATCCACAAAGAAGAGGGATTTTCCTAAGGGTTCATGCATATAGGGGTGGATATAAGCCTAGGTA
>JAUOBV010313992.1:0-18679 GCA_032360425.1 Rubia occidens | reverse complement strand
TGTAGGGTCATATATGCACTTGGCTCTAAAAACTAAGATAAGTGGATGAAAATAATCTAAAATTTATCTAAAAAAGGAAGGAGATAAAATAAAAAGATCATCCCTAAATGAAAAGAGAAACATTATAAGAGTACAGGAGGAGTACTAATGTATCTATATAAGTAAATATTTCGATTCATTAAAAGTTTAAGGGATACTATTATTTACTCTCTCCGTCCCCGCCAATTTTGGCCTATTTTTTGGTCAACTTTTCAAACCACATGTTTGACCATCAATCACTTTAATTACTAATATTAATGGTAAAATATGGTTTGAGAAAGAAAGTTGATAAAAAAATAGGTCAAAACTAGCGGGACGGAGGGAGTGGTTTATTAGAACATGAGTTTAGACTTTGGCCATTGTTTTTGGTACAAATGTTGGTGATGGTCCCATTTCAAGCTTTACAGGCTTATGGAGTTTCAGTGGATGCCGTTTGCCCTGGAAAAAAAGCCGGTGACATCTGCCGCACTGCTATTCATGACTCTTTCGGTCACCAGACTTATTCTGAGTCTCGAGGTCACAACTTTTCTCTGAATGCAACTTTTGCTGAGGTTGAGGCCCCCAGATATGATGGGTTGATAATACCGGGTGGACGTGCACCAGAATACCTTGCAATGGATGAATCTGTTCAGCGTTTGGTTAAAGAATTTTAAGACTCAAGAAACCCATAGCCTGGATCTGCCATGGTCAGTTGATATTGGCAGCTGCTGATTCAGTAAGAGGGCGAAAATGTACAGCTTATCCTGCAGCAGGACCTGTTCTATTAGCTGCCGGTGCTCATTGGGTGGAACCGGAGACCATGGCCTCATGTGTTGCTGGTGGTAATTTCATAACTGGAGCAACATTCGAAGGTCATCCCGAGTTTATTAACCTTTCCATCAAGTCACTAGGAGGAAGCATCAAAGGATCTCCTAATTGCATAATATTTCTCTCTGGGGATTTCATGGAAGACTGTGAAGTTACAGTTCCCTTTTCAGTCCTTACAAGCTCTTGGGTGCCATGTCCCCAACAAAGGCGCTGGGATAGCTGTCCATGATTTTGAAGGTGACCAAACATATAGTGAGAAGCCAGGCCATAATTTCACTTTTAACAGCTAATCTCGAAGGTCTGGATCCTTCAGGCTATGATGCTGTTGTGATTCCTGGTGGACGGGCTCCGGAATACTTGGCTCTCAACGAGAGTGTTATCAAAGTAGTGAAGCACTTGAGGGCAAGAAGTGCACTGCATATCCTGCAGCGAAACTCAATGTTGTTCTACCAGGGGCAACTTGGTCAGAACCTGAACCGATACATCGTTGCTTCACAGATGGAAATCTGGTAACTGGAGCCACCTGGCCAGGCCATCCTGAGTTTGTTTCTCAGCTGATGATATTCTAGGAATACGAGTATCTTTCTGAGGTGGCACTTGTCCGCGGAATACATGGAGCTAATCGTGCGCCTTGAAATGAGTACTTTGGGGTGTCTGTACCTGTTTCTTACATGAAAGCATATACTCCCTCTGTCCCACATCAAATTGCAAGGAATCTTTTTTACGGTCTCCAACACACGTTTGACCAGTAATATTTAACTACGTATTACATCGGTAAACAAAAAGTTACTTTTTAGAAACTATTTGTTATAACGAATCCAACGATATCATTTACAACAACATTATTATTTATAGCTATTCAAAGATGTAGTCAAAGTTTTCTTAGTTTGACTGAATCTTTGATTTCTTGCAATTTGGGGTAGGACAGAGCGAGTATCATAAGAGTGGTAATGCCTTTCTGCTGAATGTAGGTTGTTCCATATGTGTCGTGTTTCCAACAATATACTCCACGGTCCCACTAATAACTTCTTATTTTCCTTTTTGAGACGTCTCACTATAAATTTCCTAATTCTAAACTTTCTACGTTTAGCCATAGATATGTGGTCATAATTCTTCCTTTCATTTGATTTATGTAGATTCATTCTCGTCATCCATTAAAAATATGTCATGTATACTTGTTTTAAAGTTTGTGCAAAAAGTAATTAGAAACTTTGAAGTGAGACAGAGAGTAGACATCACATGTAGCTTTATAAGCAAAAAAACAACAAAAACAATCCTACAATCTAATTCTAAATCAACAAAGACGATCCTGAGTTTTTTTTAAAGGAAGACGATCCTAAGATTTAAACATGGAATTTTTTTATCAACACACCATTTTTTCTCAAAAAATTTGATTTTTTTAAAAATTATTCTTATAGAATTTACCGTCATACAATCTGATCCCAACGACCTTGATTCTGCTAAAAAATTATACACATCTCAATGCAATAATCACAAACAAGGACTTGTGTATATTTTTATATTCGATTTGGATTTTTTTAATGATTTTATGTACGGAAATTTTATTTTAAACCGTCTAATAGTTAGATGAGATTCTTTTATCATTAATGTAGTTAATGAGGAAATTTGATATTTGTTTACATTTATTGCAATGAATTTTTCATAACTTTAAAAATTCTTTGAAATATATCTTTAAATATAAGTAATTATAATCTAATTTTAAAGTTCATAGAAACAAGATTTTTCATGTAATCGCTAATAATATCCTCTTACTTTCAATTATACTTGTTTGTATAAACTTTCAAAATTTTGAGCATGATAAATTCGGCAAACTTAGTCACATCCTTACTCATTTTAAGCACAACGATACAATATAAAACAAGGCAAAAAAAAAAAAACCCCTTCTCCAAGCCTCAGTCCTCTCGGAGCCGCAACCTTTTTTCTTCAAGCTTTTTCTCCACCTTTCCTTTAGGGGGATTAACAGTTTATTTTAATTCATATTTTTGTTATTGAATAACTGTGAGATTTATCTCCATAATTAGTTTGTTTTTCGATCTGATCAATTAGATCATTGTATTCATGATGATAACTCGTTTTAATCGTTCATGTTTGATGTATTGTTCTCGGTCTACTTGTACAAATTGTGTTTACAATTTAGTTTGTGATTTTATTTTTGAATTTTCATAAATTTGGGTTCGTCGGATCTATGTTTTTCAAGGTGTTTACAGTTTGGACAACATAGGTCGTGATTGGATCAAGTGGTGTTACAGTTGTAGAAGATCCCCGTTTGACGCAGTGATATTGATACGTGATACGCTCCTCTTTGTCAAGTGTTTTTTTTTTGCAGAAAATGAGTTAATATCTCGAGGGCGATGTTACAGTTTTTTTATTGGATCTCTGGTCTGTAATAGTACATACGATTAGTCTGATTGACATGTAATTTATATATCCTTGCAATATGTTAGTTATTGTCAGATGCTAGTTATGTTAGATGTCAATTCCACTCATTGCAATCACCGCTGAACGTTTTTTCATCCGCTTGGAATGATTGATTTTTATTTTTATTTTAAATACAATATAAAACAAGAACTAATTTTCCGTGCATGCCCTTAATTAATTTCATGAATTTGATTAATAGAATGGATTTGAGAATATGAATGGCAGCCTAACTTAGTGGTTAAGATAGTATGGCAACGTATTCAGGAGCTAATTAAGAGATTCGACGATTTTTTTTGTCCTTCAAACAAAAGGAAACAGTTGAAAAGGAAAAGGTATGAACATGTGCACCCGATAAGCTTTTTCCTAATAAAATAAATACCCCCATATGCCGAATAAATTGTAATTTAAAAAACTAACTGTAGTTATACAATTAAATTAAGAGGTAATTGTTTTTCTAACCCTACCTTTAGGCTAAAATGTCAATATAACCCTGTAAAACTATAAAGTGTCAAAATAACCCTAACTTTATGAAATAATTGTCAGTCTAACCTTCTGGTCACATTCCGGCATTGACTTGAAATTCCGACGGTTGACCGGATGTAAAATGACTAATTTACCCTTGGGCATTTCAGCTATTTTTTCCATTTTTACCCTCCCTGATATACTATATATTTTATTTAAATCTTATTTTCATACCAAAAAAAGTGAGGCCTTTCTCTCTTCGTTCTCCACTCTTTCCCGACTGCTACGCCGCTGCTGCCTTGCCCATCTTTTTCTTCTTCTTCTTGGTTCCCTCCCCTAGCTTGCCATTAATTATTGCAATCATATGAATTACAAGTGATTTAATCATACTATAAATCTGTGAAAGATTCAAATAATTTTATTTAAAAAATTTAATATATGTAAATTACAAAGTACTCCGTAATTATTATAAATTAAAATATTTCTATTTATAATTTATTTTATGAAATGGTTATTTTAATCGCTCCAAAATAATAGTCAAAATGATTACGGAGCGATTAATCATTTAAAAATAATAATCCAAAATAATAGTAAAATTTTTGACTAATAAGTCATTGTTTATTTTGACTAATGATTAATCGCTTCAAATGATTAGATATTACTTATTAGTCAAAATGATTTCAAAATTTAAAAATTACCTCATACTCCGTATAAATTATAAAAAATTATTAAAAAATTACATGCAAGGAGATTGACTGACGTCGAAATTATTCATACAAGTTTGAAGGTGTTTAAAAAAGCAAGGTGAAATACAAATTAATCTTATTATTTTTTAAAAGTATTTAATCTAATCATGTAAAATTTAAGAGTGCGGTTCTAACTCTGTAAAATTTGAAAGTGAGATTTTAACTTTGTAAAATATGGAAGCGCGGTTTTAAGCCGAAGGATATTTTAGTCATTTTATGTGTTGTCGGATTTTATGCGGACTCAATTCGAACTTACCATTGTACATGGTCTAAGCTGCGGTACTTAATTGTAATGAACTGAAGTGGATAAATTTGAATAGAATCCAACTGAACTAAAGTGAAATGAGTTGTATCGAACTTGTATAAATAACACTGCAAGTTAATTGTAATCATACAATTTAAATTATTTAATTCATTTAATTCATTTTTTACTTTCTTTATATATTTTCTTTCGCTCTTTTTGTTTGTTAAGAAAAGTACTTTTATAACCCTGTCTACTTGACATACATGTCAATATAACCCTTCAGTATTTGAAAGTGCCAATATAACCCTAGATAATCAGTATAAGTGCCAATATAACCCTCTCCGGTAACTTTTAGCCGGAATTTTATAAAAATACATTTTTACCCTTCGGAAAAATTGCCCAATAAATGAATTTATTACCATTAGGCCCTTTAATATCCCCAAATATTGTTGCCGGACCGCCGCTAGAGCATCGCCGGACCACCACCAAACCACCGCCGGACCATTGTTGCACTGACGCCGTAACAGATAGGGTTATATCAACATATTATTAAAATTGATATGGTTATATTTGCACATTCCTAAAACTTATAGGGTCATATCAGCACATTCACAAAAAAATGTAGGGTTATATCAGCACAACATATAATATAGGTTTTGATGATATTTTGTTGTGTTTAGCCTGGATTGATAGTTGGGTCACCTTTGACGTTGTGTGTGATTGTTATTTTGTTGTGGTATTCGATTTAGAATATTTAATGTTGATGAGTTTTGAATGTGCCTACAATATGTGATAATGGTGGTTAATATGAATGATGGTTTTATGATGTCGAATCTTATGGTGCATTAGATATTATTATAATGTGATAATGATGTATATGAATATGTGGTCCCCCGTTAAGGCCAGCCGATTACCACACACTTAACTTTTATAATATGCACTAATATAACCTTACAGTTTTTACGAATGTGTTGATATAACCCTATAAACTATAGGAATGCGCTGGTATAACCCTATCAGTTTTCATAATGTGCTGATATAACCCTACCTGTTACGACAACCGTGCAACAACGGTTCGGCGGTGGTCCGATGCCAATCTAGTGGCAATCGGTGGTGGTCCGACGAACTATAAGGGTAAATTTGTGAACTCAAATTCTGATTTTAACACTAAGGGTATTTTGGATATTTTACATACATTCAACGCTGGACGATGAAAGTCAATGCCGAAAAAGAGGTATGAAGGTTATATTGTCACTTACATTAACTAGTTAATGTTATTTTTGCACTAAGAATCATTTGAGAATTGTATTGATATTTAGTCGAGTAAGTAGGATTATATTAGTATTTAATCAAGTAGGTAGAATTATATTGATATATATATATTCCTATTTTGTATTTTTGAAAATGTACTCCCATAGATTATTTAATTTTGAACCTACATTTTAATAGATATACAAGCGACAATGTTATCGAACGAGATAGGAGTATTAGATTTATCATAACATATAATTTCTAAACGGGTCAAGTTAGATTTTGACCCAAATAGACCTGTTTTGACCCATTTGCAATTTTATCCCTTTTTTTTGAAAGAAATCATAAAAAAGAATTATTTTAATACAATATATTCACTATTAATTTAATTCATAAACAAGTTTAACATTCTTCAATTTTTTTATAAAACTAAAAATAATTTTGCAAAACTACTATTAATTATAAATAATATATTAATTAGTAAAATTATATTTTTAAATGAAAAATTAAAAGTATTCTAACTAAGTAAAATGAAAATAATTGTATTTTTCTCTATTACGTGAATAATATATAATTAAATATAATATTTTAATTTTAATTTTAAATTATATAAAAATATTTCATACTTTATTTATAATTTAAATATTATTACATTTAAAAATAATATATTTTATGCAAAAAAAATTATTTAAAACTACTATTTTAAATATAATTTTGGTCGATTTTGGAAGAACTCGAATGGAAGAAATAAGTAACAGGATCTAAGAAATTTTATTAAAGCAACCATGAACTCAAACAGCGATCTTCAGCTTACCCTTATTAATTCCCTTAGCAAGGTAACAAAGAAAGTAGGGTCTTTCGAGAGAGAAAGGACATTTTTGATATTCTCAAACGTTCGTGGTCACCAAATGTTGACACCTGCAATTGAATTCAATAAAGAAAAACTCGAATGGAAGAAATAAAGAACGGGAGAGTCAAATAAGCCTTCGAATTAGGGAAGGGATCACCAACTGTTCATATAGGGATATAGGCATATCGACTTCTCTGTCGAAAGAAGATACGTTACCGCAAAGATGTTGTGTCCTTCCCGAACCCCGTATGCAGGTAAATTAATAGAAAAGTTTTTGCTGAGAAATGGTATGGTACTATCTTGAAGTTTAAATGCACCTTAAATTCGTATGCACGTGACACAATATTCATCAGTTTTGATTATCAAATTTCTATATTAGTTCGTGTATTAATAATGTTTGTTTATCATTTTAAGTACTTTTTTAAAACTATTTTCAAGACTTGCAATTTGAAGATATGTATATTAAGTTCCAAATTGCTTTTTCACGGTATTCAATGAACATGTATGACCGTAAATATTTCTAGTTGTATATAATAATGTCGCATAAAAAATTAATATATTAGAAAATAGATATTAAAGATATATCACATGATATATTTGTTGTTTATATATTAATTTATATTTAGTGTCAACGTTTGTAAAGTTTGATTTGAAAAAATAAATAGGAAGTTTAAAGTTTGACGGAGGGAGTATCCTCGAACAACTCGGTCAAAACTCAACTCAAACCTATCAAATATGAGACGAGCTCATATAATTATCGAGTTCGAGCTCCACCTGAGCTCGACTAATATAGTACATCAAATTTTTCATTCATTTCATCGACTAATATTGTTCATAAAATTCTCCTTAACAAAGCATCACCGTCATCATTTAGTAAACAGGCAACCGATTCATAGCCATGAATGCAACAGAAACATGAAATTCCATTTTTAATCACTCTACTAAATGTTCTCGTAGAAAAAAAATCCAATAAAACTCAAACGGGAAGAATATGAACAGTAATGAGTGCTCTCTCCTTTTGTTTTTCCATTTTGCCAAAGTTTAATCCAGAAAGCAACCAATTGCATCAGTCAATACAACATGTTGTAGAAATTTAGTTCATACTTTTGTGACACATAATACCGACACTTAATTTCTATACTCCTTTTGATATGAGCACACATCATTAAAGAGAAGCATACCTTCTCTTTAACAATTAATTTCTTACTGAGTATATTTGTTCTAACTTGTTTGCTTAAAAAGGCTCACTTTAGGAATATAAATTCATTATTTATTGATAACGAAAAATTCGTGCATGACATGCACTTTCCCTGAAAAAAGACCAACGTACATTAGAAGAACATGAGCTGTTCACAAAATATTAGGATAAGGTCAGTTACTTTTAACTTGATTATAATCAATTTTAATTAAATAAGAGTTAGTTTAATATAGATATATATATATATATATATATCATCACTATATTATAGTTTACTTAATTTTAATTCAATTAATTTTAATTCAAATCATAAAAACAGCCGTAGCTGAATCGAAAATAACTCAGGACTTTATTTGAAGCAAAAAATTGACCCAACTAACTTGAAATAGAACAACATGTCGACTGTCTCGCACCTATACAGGAAGTAATTGCAAAAATAAGAATTTATTTTCAATGCAAAAGAAACCCACTCAATTTCCTCACGTGCATCTACATTCTAAGCCTGAAATCATAAACAAAACAAACCTATTAAGTTGGTGAGGCAATTCATCGAACACATAAGGTTCAACCACTAAAAATGCAACACAATAAATAATAAGCAGAGGAATCAATCGATATTTAGGCAGAATAGGAATAGTTCAAGAGAGACAACGAAAAATTGAGGGCTGAATTTGTTCGAAGTGAACAAGAATTCACCTTCAATCAATTGTTCGAGGATGTAATGAACAAATGCCTAGAATAACATAGTAAGCAACCAATTATAATCAGAGGGTAGTACGGGATGCGTGTAACATTTATATCTCTGGCGAGTCTAAGTCGAATCATAAAATTATTTAAACTAGATCAAATTCTCAATCCATAATATAGCTTTGTGATGAAATAGAAGCCCTATATTGCAATGTTGCTTTAGTTAAGCGCTTCAGTGTACACGAATTCAATCCCAATACTCGCTTCGTCCCGGCAGAATTGACATGTTTGCCTTTTAGAAGTCAAATTTTAAAAAACTTTGACCATAAATATAAATTAATCTATATATAATAAATATATCATGTGATATATTGTTAGATTCGTCTTAACATCTATTTTCTAAATATCAATTTTTATGCAAAATTAGTATATGTAGCTAGAGATATTGTCGGTCAAATATGATCATTGAAAACCATAAAAAAATAAACATGCAAATTTTGCTGGGACGTACGGAGTACTATGTATGACCCATACCTAACAGAGGCAACAGAATCTACCAACCATCACCAAGAGCATCAAAAGGCCAAAGCCAAAACAAATAAAAATCATCACCAACAATTTTACCACCAACTAGGAACTCATAAAAAGTACAACAATTGAACCATACTCCCTGGGTCCCAGAACATTTGACCTACTTTTTGGTCAATTTTCTCACGTTATGTTTGACCATAAATTTTAATTAGTAACAAGACTCAAATATCATTATATGATGTGAGGTATTGTTAGATTTCTATGTCGACGTACTTTCCAAATATCAAATTTAATTGTACCATTAATATCCATAATTAAAGTTATTGATGATCATACATGACCTGAGAAAGTTGACAAAAAAGTAGGCCAAAACTTATGGGACGGAGGGAGTAGTACTTATTGATCTCAAAACATATTAGTCCCTCGGGAACTTATTGATCTCAAAACATATTAGTCCCTCGTGGAACTTTTTTCACCCTTATCAAAGCTCGTCTAATCGTTAATATGTATAACTACTTTTAATAACGACACGCAAAAAAATTTATTTTTAAAAAATTACTTGTTATGACAAATTCAATAATATCACATATAATATTATTATTTCTTATATATCTACTCAAATATACGGTCAAAATTTGATAAAAAATAGTGACAGTGCAAATTGATACGAAGGAGTAAGCAGACCCACAAGGACTCGATCCCTCTAATTGCAAGCAGGCTGGGAGAATTGATCTTCGCTGACCAACCTACTATCAATCATACAAGGCCTTCAACGATCAGGCTCTGCGTTGAGATGGATCTGACAGGCAATTTCCCAGAGAGGATTCGACTCGGGTCACAAAAGGATAATAAATGGTACCAAATTAAATATGAGGACCATCCCTCATATTGCACCAGATGCTTAAAGATTGGCCATCGATCTACTGAATGTGGCAAGCACAAGATGCGAAAGCCAGAGGAACCCAACAAAAAGATCGATCCAGTCCCTGACCTGGTCAACATATCCAGGGAGCAAATAATTGCAAATGAAAGTGCTGAGGAGGAACTTTTTCAGGATGCAGTGGAGGTCATGCACCCGGATGTACCTGCCCCTAAGATTGCTCAAACTCGTAGTTCCTCTCGGAGTAGACAGATGGTTCACACTGAATGGAGGGTTAAAAGACATTCTGTTAGTCCAACCAGATCTGACCCCGAGTTGGATTGCATCAAGGAACAGAATATGACAAAGAGAAACCACAACAATTGGCGTTCATTTGATGACTTACTACCTAAACAAAATATTTTTGTTTCTGATATTCCAGTTGATAAATCTGCTGTTTTCTCTAGTCTAAGGCACTTTCATTCTACACTAATGCGCAAATTTCAACTGCAGGAACCTCATCTGGGCACATTAGAGGATAACTCCACAATTTCACAAGATAAATCAAGTAAGGACTCTGATCCGGAAACCAGTGAGATCAACCACAAGGACGACTATCCAGAGAGTATTAGAATCAATCTTGATGACAAAAGAGACTCTAATGGTAAATCAGTGGAAAGCCTCCTGATCCTTCTAAAGGTTTTTTCAGATCACCGAATATGGTTACTACTCGCTTAAAATCAAAATCCAAATCCATCAATGAATGTTAAAGTATGCTCTTGGAATGTTCGAGGTATTGCAGGTTCACTGATTAGACTGAGAAGATTGATTCACTTGCATAAAATTTCCATTTTAGTTATCACCGAACCAAAGCAGCATTTATCTAAACTTGATAGCTTTAGATTATCTCTAGGCTTTGATATGGGATTTGGATCAAAGGACTCTAGAATTTGGATAATGCTAAGACATGGCTATACTGCAAATTTATGTCAGGAACATCAGGATTATATGCACATTCATATAAATAAGAATGACACATATACTAATTTTCACCTATTTGCTGTTTATGGTAAGCACAATAGGGCTGCTAGGAAAGAGATGTTTACATGCCTAGAAACTAGGCTAAAATCCTATAATTTGCCTGTCCTCCTGGCTGGAGATTTTAATGTAATTAGAAGCATAACTGAATACAAAGGCTCATCTAATCCAGACCCTAACAGCATCTTAGATTTTGATAACTTCATTGAATCAAATGCTTTGACTGACATCTCAACGGTAGGTAATAGATTCACATGGACAAATGGTAGAAAAGGTATACATAGAGTCTCAAAAAGGTTAGACAGGATTTTAGCAAATGATGGTTGGCACAAGATGTTCCCTAATACTGTTATTCAGGTGTTAAATAGAGTGCCATCGGACCATACCCCCCTTCTCCTAGACACTCAGATTCAGGAAATTAGTACTCCAAAGCCTTTTAGATTCCAAAACATGTGGATGGAGAGAATTGACCTCTTAGATACTATTAGGAATTGCTGGGACTCACCATTGGAATCACAAGGAATAAGAGGTTTCACACAAAAACTAAAAAGATTAAAAATCACTCTAAAATTGTGGAACAAAACTAATTTTGGCAACCTTTTTGATAATCTCAAATTGGCTGAAAACAAGGTTTCTGAACTTGAGATTAAGTATGACATATCAGCGGATGAAAATTATCTTAACTCACTTGCACAGGCTGTTAAGGAACTCAATGTCAGGTTGAAGGAAGAAAACATATTTTGGAAGCAGAAAAGTAGGAATAAATGGCTTAGAGAAGCAGATATGAACACAAAATTCTTCCACAATTCTGTTAGAAATAAACATGCTATCCTTAAGATTAACATAATCAAAAAGGAAGATGGAACTTGGTTAAGTGATCAGGAGGATATAGGTCTGCATGCATCTCAGTATTTTCAAGATTTACTCACAGATGATTCCCATGATATTTCTGGAAAAGCTTTTCAAAAATGTCTAAGTTGCATCCCTTCTATTATTACTGAACATGAGAATAATCAATTAATTAGAATGGTAGACATGGATGAACTTAGAAAAATTGTATTTGAAATGAATCCAAATGGAGCAGCTGGTCCTGACGGTTTTTCAGGTACATTCTATAGATATGCTTGGGAAATAATCAAATCTGATCTACTGAATTGTGTCCAGGAATTCATGTGCTCTGTGCCACTTCCTCCTAGTATTTCTAGCACATTAATATGTCTAATCCCCAAGGTCCCTAACCCCAGTACCATGAGTGAGTTCAGGCCTATCTCTTTGTCAAATTTCATCAACAAAATCTGTTCCAAACTACTAGTAGAAAGAATCTCAATGGTTATACATAAATGCATATCTCAAGAGCAAAGTGCTTTCCTAAAGGGCAGGGAGATTCATGATAACATACTGATCATGCAAGAAATGGTAAGACTTCTAGATAAAAGGGATCAATCAATGAATATGATTGCTAAACTTGACATGTCTAAGGCATTTGATAGAGTTTCATGGTTGATGCTGAATACTGTTTTACTGAAATTAGGTTTCCATGGACACTTTGTCAAGCTCATTCTATCTAACATAAGTTCAGCTTGGTTCTCCGTATTAGTTAATGGAAAATCCCATGGATTTTTTAAAGCCTCTAGGGGTTTGAAGCAGGGTGATCCCTTATCCCCAATTCTTTTTAATGTCATAACTGAAATTCTGAATAGGGGGTTAAAGCTAATGTTTCATAACAATCTGATTGACAAATTCAAAATCCCTGGTAACTATGAAATAACTCACTTAACATATGCTGATGATACAGTGATTTTTCTAAAAGCTACCAAAAAATCCCTTCTTAACCTAATGTTGTTCCTTGATGAATATGCACAGGCTACTGGTCAGGTTATCAACTTTAATAAAAGTGCTTTTTATGTAGGTCATAAGGCCAGCCAACAAACAATACAGAGAATAAGGAATGTAACAAAGATGACACAAGGTTCACTACCCTTCACATACTTAGGTGTTCAGATTTTTAAGGGTAGGAAAATGAATTGCTACTTCAATGGTATGGTAGAAAAGATTAATGCTAAGACTCAAAATTGGAGTAGTAAATTATTGAATCAAGCAGGTAGGGTGACTTTAATCAATAGTATTCTGCTAGCAATTCCTCAGCATACATGGATTGTGATGGCTCCAACTATGCACATCATTGAAAAATTAGAAGGAATCTGCCAAGACTTTCTCTGGGGTCAAGGAAAAGATTTAAAACCTAAAAGACATTGGAGAAGTTGGAGAAAGCTCTCACTTCCACTTAATGAGAATGGCCTAAACATTAGAAATCTGAATACAACCTTGATGTCCTTTTCCTTGAAACTGTGGTGGAATTTGCAGCAAGGCTTGAGCCTTTGGTCTAAGCTAATCTGGAGTATGCCTGCTTCCTCCAGGACATCTGATCCTTGGAAAAGATGTACAAAGATATCTAAATTAGCCGAGGACAATACTTACATTCGAATAGGGTTTGGGGATTGTAATTTCTGGCTAGCTAATTGGTCTCAATTAGGGTGTCTAATAGATAAATGGAATCCACATATTGAAGTACCTTATCCCTATCTCACAGTAAGACAGTTCTCTGAGGATAGAACTAGTTATTTGCTGCATTTGGCAATTGGTTTTTCTCATGATATTTTGCAAGTCATTGACATAAACATCCAGCTTTCAACATCTAATGATGTAATGATTTGGAAGGCCAGCCTCACTGGTAAGTTCTCAATTAACTCAGCTTATGAATTATGTAGAAGGCCATCTCCTTTCTCTACTGCATTGAAAAAGGTATGGAATCCTCTCATTCCTCGGAAAATCTCTCTTTTTAGCTGGAAGTTAATTAATAGATTTCTGCCTATTGATGATGTGATCTGTAATTTTGGCATTTCAAATGTGTCTAGATGCTCTTTCTGCCTCTCTGAACAGGAAGCCATTGACCATTTGTTCCATAATTGTATTGCTGCTGGGACAGTGTGGTCTTACGCAACAAATCTGTTGGGGATTAGAGAACCCAATTTTAGACATTTATTTGACAGAATCTCTTGGTATTGGTCTTACAAAAATGAGTCTAAAACCAGTAACAATTTTGTCAACATAATGCCTAACCTTTATGTTGGATAATATGGAAGAATAGATGCAAGTTGCTATTTGATGATGCTAAACTGAACTTTAATACCATGAACCAGCAACTGCACAGATTATTATTAGATATCTTCTCTGTCCATCCCCAGGAAATCTCTGAGGATTGTGTTCACCTGATCCAAAAGGGACTCATCCCTGCCTTAAAACAACCTAAGCCGAAAAGGATTAAAGCACATAAATGGGAACCACCTGATACCGGTTTTAAGTTGAATACAGATGCAAATTTCACCCAGGCAGCTAGTTCTAAAACTGGTATGATTGTCAGGGATAATCATAGCAGACTATGTTATTTAGGGATTGATCAGGCACATAATGCACAGAACCCTCTTCATGCTGAGATTTTAGGAGTTTCTGGGGGAATTAGAAGATGTCTAGAATTACACTTCACTCCACTTATTGTTGAAACGGACTGTTTGCAGGTGATACAACTATTGCAAAAGCCTACTGCTTGGCCATGGCGATTGCACCATGCACTGCTGGAGCTGCAAACTTTACTTTCAACACCGGCCATTAAGATACAACACTGCTACCGAGAACAAAACATGGCTGCACATCAGCTGGCTGGTTTGGCTAGGCTTCGATCAACACGGCAACATGAACAAATCCTTGAAAGCAGCCTAAACTCGGCCACTGCTCGAGCTATCCAAGGAGATTTTTTGAAACTTCCAATCCTTAGATTACACACATCCGCTCCGTGAGCATGGGTATGGATTGTTTAGGGTCTGTCAGTCGAGATATTCACACGAGGGTGAAGATATCTCAGGCGGAAACATCCTAACCGGAACATAAATTGTCATCTCCTTTGCTTCGTTTAGGAAATTATGAGACACTAGATTACCTACACACTTTTGAGTTGTATAATCAGGTTTTGCAGGGCTTGAGGAGCCATGAAAATCCTCCCACCTTATGGTGGATTTTAATCAAAAAAAGAAAAAGAAAAAAAGAAGACAAGGGATACAAATACCAGAAGAATCTACCTGGTAGAGATGACCGTGTTTCGAAGCAACATTGCAAGGTGGAAAGCTTCCTGGTTGAAAAGGAGACATATGTTACACGATATAATGAAAATTTAATACAAAGATGAGGAAAGGTGTAAAATAATGTTGGAACATACTCAATTCAGAGAAGCCGCAACCAAGAACGTCGAGCGCCCAAGTTTCCAGTCCGGCCGCCTCAAGCTATGGAAGCGTGTATCTCCATTCTAAAAAGGAGCTATACAAAGCTATAAACCAAACAAAAAAGCAAGACCAAATACAAAGATAGTGATGGATTTGTCATTAAACAGACCTGTCAAAACAATGGAGAAGAAGCAGTGGTGGATTTATCTTGGCATGCAGCTCCGCCTTTACAAAACTACTCATTATACTACCATATGAAAAGCTTACCTGTAATGATAAACATAAATTCTAATCCATATGACAAAATGCCAAAAAAAACCATATATGTGAAACTAAATTACACTGCATACAAGTAAACAAAATTACAACAAAAAGCTGCAAGAATTGAAGTTACACAATCTGCAATATGACGACAAAAATAAGGACTAATAAATACCAAGAAACATTGACAAGACCAACTGCTTATAAGTTTTTCATATACCTATAATCAAGTGGTTATAACAAAAAAAAGACATCAAAGATCCTAAATGTCCACAAAAAACTCACCTCCACAAAAAAAAATCATATAGTTCTTAGCTTGCGTGACCTTAGCTCGAAACAGAGATACCACTTGTGTGTTTAAGATAATCATAGTAATGACATGAGTACACACGTTAAAGTAATCATTCAGAACCTCTACAACGAGTGTACTTGAAGAGATATCAAATGTAACATATGCATAAAGAATAAGATGGAAAATATTAAGTAAACTCGGCAAAGTTGCTTCAAAAAAGTAATGGATAAGTTATTTTGGGAGAGAAAATCAAATTATTGCAGCAGCCAATGTATTGAAGAAGCAAGAAAAAATATTTACATCCAAGATAATAATGGTTATTGAAACCTTAAAACTGATCTGAGCTATATAAATCTAATTCAAAAGCCACAGGAAAGAATAACACACCAACAGCTGGAAACCAAACCTCATTATAAGCTCATGTTGAAACTAAACCTCACAACAGACAGGAACCCAAAGCAAAACTTACATCATCTCTTTCAGCTTGTTCGTGTTTCTAAAAACCCAAGCTTAAGAACATCACCTCACATGCACATTAAAAGCACATAGCAGTACCATCTGAAATAATAATAATAATTAAACAAATCGATCAAAACTAGACAAATTCTGTTATTTTATAAAAGTTTACTGTAAAAAGGTGTTAAACAGGTTTTAAGATGTACTGATAAGAATCTAGACATCATGTTTGATGAATGTGCAAATATGTAGAAATCACATTGATCAAAGAAACTAAAATTCATTTACCAAGTCTTCAACTTCACAAGGAATTCTATAAGAAAACTACTGCAGTCCAATCAATGAATTTCTACTTCTTGGTAAGGGGTAAGTAAAATAACCAAGGCTGACAAAACTGAACTTCAATATCCAAGTATTCAGGAGAAAAAAAAGATGTGCCAAGAAAAAAGAAGAATTTCCAGCTAAGGAAAAAGATGTGCTGCACCAAAAATGAAAAAAAGAATTCTAGCATGTATACTTGCCTTTCGCCTCATTTGAAAGTAGGAAGACCCTTGTATGGACATGTGTTGTAGCAATAACCATTTCCAAGGCCCCACTACACAGTAAAATTGGATAAATCAAAACATGACTACGGGTACAAGAACAAGAACAAGCACAAAAATCCAATGAAGATGTACATGTATTTAGATGCCACGGATAAAGTATCGAGCATAACTGGCAAAAGAAGCTCATATCTGTTTGGATCATCACCAGGAGAATGAAGAATTGAAATGCACGCCTTTCTGTCAGAATAAAATGTTCATAGTTCAGAAAATACTGAAACTTGATATCACACAATTATATCATGAGATAGTGCAAATAAGCCTTTTTTTGTCAAATTTTGTAGGATCTTACCCTTGCATCACTATCAACTTCACAATATAACCTCTGAGGTTTGATTCATTCTATAGCACAAAAACTAAGAGAAAAAGAACAAAATATTAGATACTAACTGCAGAAAATGCAAAAATGTGGCAATAACCTATCCTTATTCCAATCAAGCTGGAAATAAACTCCAAGCTAATCAAACCACCCTGTAGTAGTATTGCTCATCTCAGTTACTCTATTACAACCATAGCCCTGTAGTAGTATTTCTCATCTCAGTTCTTCTATTACAACCATCTTGTGAAAAAAATAGAACATCAAAGATTTTTTCATTACATATACCTCAGGCTCAACTTCTTCTTCCTTCTCCCACACATCATCATCAATTGGTTCAACGTCCCCACCTTTATCTTCTTCTTCCCCTGCAATTCAAGATTTTTTTCTCTTTTAGACAAAACATCGAAGACTTGGAGAGCAAGCATAAGAAAATAAAGAAAGGAAGAGGCAAATGACACAACATAAGAAAGAATAGCACAACACTAACAGACTCATAGAAGGAAGTCAAACATTCTCCTAGAATATTCATCGAAAACCTTCAATTCAACAGAGACAAGACATAAAATGTCCTAAATTAGCGAACCCAACATCCAAATCAATAAATAATTAGGAAAAACAAAGGACCAGGTTTCAGGGTAAACAAAAAGGTCCACATTTACTTCCGGCGTGCAGCAAAAGAGACTGAGGAAGAGCACTGCGAGGGTAACCGAGGTGTACCAAAGAAGTCGAGTTGACCTTAATATGTGAGATTGGTGGTGAGATTGATCATAAGAACGACCAGCATCTCCGGCCACGAGCGGCGCGTGCTTCCTTAATGCGGTGCCTGGCAAGGGTGGTGTTGCCGCAATTTTGGCATGATTCTTCATCAATATTTTAGGGGTTTTGGGACATGGATTGGAGAACTGATGCGTTGATGAACACGAAGACCGAGTGGCGACGTAAATGGTTTGGCATGTGGGGTTTGCTGTGTGAATTTTTTATGAAGAAGAAGACCTGGCGACGGAAATGGTTTTTTGTGTATTGTTGATGAAGAAGAAGATCCAGGTCAAGATGAAGAACAAAATTGTTCACAGTAACAAGTCATACTGTAAACAAAAAACAATGGCAAATGACAACAGGCAACCATTAATTAGGTGTTTATATATACAGTTAAACCTCTATAAATGAATACTCTTGGGACCAGGAAAATATATTTGTTTAGCGAGATTATTTATTTATCGATAAATGAATATATTATTCATTCATTTATAAATGAATTTTTATTCATTTAGATAGTATTGAATAAATTATATTAGTAATACATGAACTGTATGTATGTGGACTA
>JAUOBV010313891.1:0-11015 GCA_032360425.1 Rubia occidens | reverse complement strand
TTTGCACTTTCTGAGATTGCAGGGTTATATTGGCACTTTCAACCTAAAGTCAGGGTTATAAATGTAAATATCCCTTATATTTATTTGACTCAGTTCTTTGAAGTTTATCCACAATTTAGTTAGTACTAGTTCATTTGAATTGATGTTATATAACTTACTTTTGGTTAATTTTGCTATTTTTAATGTATATAATTTGAATTCAATTCAGTAGAAATCAGATCGAAAGAACATGATCTTACATTGTAACTCATTAGATTGACAAACAATTCATGTTCTTCCAATTTTACCGCTTAAATCATTAAACTAATAAACAACTCATAGATTGTCAAACTGCAATTGTATATGTACGATCGTGTAAGATTGGATTGTAGAATCGTAAATTTGTACTACTATATGAGTAGAAAACTACATGTTTCTCTTTGTTTTTTTGGCATGGAATCAAACCACACTTCAACCAAGGATATGCAAAATACAAAGAACGAAGATGAAAAATCACTATTACGTATTTATTTCACTATGCACCAAAGAATCACTGTGATCTAAAAAGCCCTTCTGGCAACTGAAATATATGGCACCTTCACCAATCCATAGATATTCTCATACAAATAATGCTCAAGAAATGCATTTAGAACATAATGTAAGTATGTAACTAGGTCAATGACTAAAAGATATGTAAGGATTTCAAAAAACCCGTTTGATTACCCTAAGCCTTCTGATCATCCTCTTTCCGTCTTGATTTCGTGCGTTTCGGATTCATCTTGTAGATGTTCATCAGGTCATCAGTTTCATTCTCGAAAACCTTCACAAACTTCTCAAGAAACTTCTTCTCAGGCAGCAGCAAGAGCCTACTCAACCCAGTTTCCCGCTTAACTTCCAATCCCTTCTCCACAAGAAACTCGTAAACAGCGCATCTGGGAACCAATCTCTCCTTCACACTGAGTGAGAATATCGCGGGCGCCCTAAACACATCCGAGACATTATGCCCTAACTGATCAACCAGAAGTTCGAGGACACTTTTGATTTTCTTCGCAGAAACAGTCATACAGCTGGGATGCTTGGTGAACGCCACAAGCACCTCACCTTCAGAACAACTGCGGCTCTTGTAAATCGCCATTTTCTCCTCCCAAAGCTCTACATTCAACGCGGTGATCGCGTAAACACATCTAACATACAACATGGTCTGGTTATCAATGTCAAGAGCCCCTAATTTCTTCGCCGATTCCATCAATCTCTCAGAATCACTAATGAGGAGGCATTTTGGCAAGCCCCTCAAAGTCCTCTGGATATTGTGCTCAGGAACCCCTAACTCTCTCAAAACCCTAATGTTCTTCACCATCAGACTCTGAGCATTTCTCAGAAGCAATTCAGGACATTTCACCACAGAGTATATCAAATCCTCATCACAAGGGAAAACACTCCTCAAGAAATTGAAAGAAGGGATAATCTGAGCATCTAAACTCCTAGTAATAGGCATCATTCTTGAATTCAGAATCTTGAAAATATCCACACTAGAAAACCCCATAGTTTGGAAAAATTCAATCTTTCGCAAAAGGGTCTTTTCAGGATTGCACAAAAGAACCCTAGGATACTTCAAAATGATTGAAGTGATTTGATTGGAACTAAACCCATTTTGTCTGAGAATTGCCAGAACTGAATCTGGTTTATCTGGGGTGTCAAAATTCACTGCCTTGGACACTAAAAGGGCTTGTTTTTTGGGAAAAGAACAAGACTTTACGAGATAATCTACGGTGAATTTTTGTGGGTTTGCAGTGACTATGCCATTTGAATCAGATGAAAATTGGTTCAGAAAAAGGAGCTCAAATTTGTGGGAAATGGCTGTTTTTCTTGAGGAAGATTTCTGACATATGAACTTGAGCATATTGAAATTACTAACCTTTGATTCGTAGATAGTTCAGATCAGAGTGATTTCTTTGCATTGGCTTCTTTGAAGTTTGAGCAAGCAATGGATGATAAACCCTGAGTACGTTTTAAACCCAGAAATCTTCGTGCAATTAATTGCATTTTGTGCACTTGCTGTCTTTGTATTACAACTGGATCTCTAATATTGCGAGAAGTTTCATTTGTACCCTCACAATTGATAAATAAGGACATTTTTTTCTACCACCGATCAAAATTGAATAGAATAGAATTCAACAAAACAGAATGTCACGAAATTGAATTGAATTAAAATCAAACAAGTCTAACTTAATTATAACATTTTCAGTTGGGACTATGTGTCTTGATTTAGTAGATGGAAAAATATACAACTCTCGATTCCAAACTAAATAACACATGATATCTTCTATCATCTTTAAAAAAAATATGTTGAACTATTACTATTTTAAACTAAGTAAAATAACGATATATAAAAAGTTAACCTTTGCTTCTTGAAATCGATCCTAACATAAATCTTCTCATCTTTCACTGACACTAAAACTTTAAACAAATAATGGTTTGAATCTCTCTATTTTCATATGTGACTGGAAAGTGGAATGGCAATGACTGACATTAAATTGAGAAAAGTGCATATATAACCCTAGATAATTCACATAAGTGCAAATATAACCCTAAAAAATAAGGGAATGTGTAAATATAACCCTATCCGACAAATTTAAGCCGGAATTTGATGAAATGTCATTTTTACCTCTCTTAAAAAAATAAAGCGAATTTACTATCATACTTCTAGCCCTAACCCTAATCTACCTGCCACCCAATTTTGTCCATCTTCACCACACACGGCCGACTACCACACACCCTCACCGCCACTCTTCACTCTTCACCTCTATTTTCAACACCTTCAACCACCGCCCCATCTTTCTGCCCACATTAAAAAGGCCCGGCTTCTGGGCCTGGGTCAACGACGAAGACGGAGATTCGGAGGGCCCCAACGACTGTCAAGTGGTGGCGATTACCATCGGCTCCGCAATGACTGTCTAGTGGTTGCGATTACCATTGCGACCCCAACACCTGGGCCGATTTGAGAGTGGTGGTGATTACCATCGACAACCCCGGTGGTGGTGGTTGTGGTTTGGGGTGGGACGAGGGGTGGTGGCGGCGACGGGCCGTTGGTGAGGGTGGTGGTGACCGGGTGGTGGTGGCCGGGTGGTGAGGGTGGTGGCCGAGAATGGTGGTGGTGGCTGGGTGGTGGTTGGGAATGGTGGTGGAGGTGGTCAGGTGGTGAGAGTTGTGGAGGTGGTGGTGGGGGAAAATGTCCCAACACTTTTAGTTTTTTGGTCATAGTGTATCTTGGTCATTTTACATGCTGTCAACATCGGTCAATGTCGAAAATGTTGTGTTGGAGTTATATTCGCACTTTCATCAATTAGTTAGGATTATTTTTGCACTAAAAATTATCCTACGGTTATATATGCACTCTCTCAAGTATATAAGGTTATATTTGTATATATCCCTATAATTATTCATCATGCTCAAACATCAGCCATTCTTTCGTTAAAAGACTTAACGATTTATAAACTATCAAATTTTGATACTTGGAAACTGCGTGATATCATGAAAAGGGGTATCAACCATTCAACATCCATAGAACCACAGACAAGGAAATTTGCCTTGATTCAACTACATTGGAGGTCAATTCAGACAAGCAAAACATCAACTTAAAAGAGCAAGAAAACCTCTCTACATCTCCTATGACATCCAATGCCACAATCCACAAAATTTCACCAATGCATCCAACACAAAGATTGCATTTTCAAATCTGCATCATATAGGCAAAAGAATCCTAGAACAAGAAAGATCATTACATTATCCTCTATATACTACAAAAAATCAGTCCAATTTCAACTAGGTTTTGATCCCTTCAGAAGCTTCTGATACATTTCCAACAGTTCTGGAGCTTCTTCATACCTTTCCACATACCTCTCAAGAAACAACTTCTCAATAGACATCAGCAAGGAAGACAACCTAGCTTTCTTAGTAACAATCCCTCGATCCAACATGGCGCGATACAAGGAACACCTAGGAACAATTGTTTTCTCCATACTCCGCGAAATCACACTCGGAATTTCAAGCACGGCGGAGGAATCATATCCCATTTCCTCCACCAAGAACTCCAAGACCTCTGCGATTTTCATCTCCGATACTGACATAACACAGACATGCTTCGTGAATGCCTCCCAAACCTGATCCTTAGAACACCCCCATTGCTGATACACAGCCACTTTACGCGCCCAGATTTCACTATTGATCGAAGACATTCTCCACAAGCACCTCACAAAACCCTTATCCTTCTCATCCACCCCGAGTTTCTTCAACTTATCAGCAGACCTTCTCAGCTGATCAGACGGCGTGAGGAACACCCGAGGCTGACGCTTCAACAGATTCAAGATATTCGCTTCCGGGACTCCCAAACCCCTCAAAACCTCGAGATTAGGCAGCATTACACTCTGGAATTTCGCAGTGAGGATATCCGAGGACCTCACTAAAGGGCAAACCATCTCACTATATGAACCAAGAATCTCTCTAAGCACATATATAGAAAGTATAATTTGAGAATCAAGACTTCTATCTAGCAATCTACCTCTAGAACTCAAAATCTTGCAAATGTCATCATCCTTAAACCCTAAAGACTGGAAAAATTCAATCTTTGGCAAAATGCTTTTTTCTCGGCATAATAAGATCCTAGGATAGCTTGTTACTACAGCAGAAACCTGTGAATCTGTAAAACCATGCTTTTTCAATAAACTAATAACTCCATCTGGCCTATCTGAGGTTTCAAATTTCATGTGCTTGGAAACTGACACTGCTCTTTTCTCAGAAAACCCAAATCGTTCCATAAGGTAAACAGCAGAAAAGGAGTGTCGTTTACCATCATCACCGCTACTGCGTGAAGTGGATGCAGATGAAAACGAGCTGATTTTAACCGCAAAGAATTCAGTAATTCCTAGAGCTCGAAAAGAAGATTTGCCTCTTGTGTGTATGGATTTTAACATTATGAATAATGTAAAACTGTAAAGATGGGATTTTCCCCCCTACCTTACTGATGAACTTCAAACTTCTGCTTGTTGGATTGAATGGAATTGAAATTAGAAACCAAATGGGCCTAAAGTGGAAACCCTAGTGAAGAAGACCTTGCGACGTCGTTTTGTGGTATTATCTGGGGAGTTTCTGAAAATGAAATTGGAGTTAAAGTTTGATGTCCTTCTCTGTTTATACTTCTTCTTTTCACTAATATTGACATGGTAGTTTTAGGTGTATTTTAGGCAAGTTATACTGTGCGAAGAAAATTGAGTTTGGAGAGAAACATTGAGTTGATGAGAATAATTCACAATTTGTCATAAAAGAAAATAGAGGGAATACTATTGTCTTACGAGGATAAATTTTGCACTCCCTTGTCTATGGATCAACCTTCACACTTTCTATATAGTCTATTTAGACCGAGAACTCGAGACACAATTTTCTTTTATAGTAAGTATTTTATTTTTATATTCGTTTTCTCTCACTCATTTACATTGTTTTCGCTCACCCCATCCTTATATTTACTATCATCCACTGATTTTTCTTTATGATAGAGGGAGTACAATAAAGTTGTACATTGTAGTAACATCCAAAGTTCTCATTTTTATGATGAAAATTTGTATCATTGCAAACAAAATGGAATGCAATAGAGCTCAAAGAAAATTACACTAGAACATGGATATGATTCACTTGGTTCATCATTCCATTTTGGGAAATCTTGATCAAACATACACACAAAATTTGGCCATACATTTGCAATCAAATTTATATAGCCCAAGAAAGAATCTGTTCTTTTTCTTGGGTATAATAGGGGTGTTTGATGAAGCTTCTTGGACTAACAAGGAGCCAAAATGGATAGCTTCCTTTCGTGTATCCATTGAAAAGAACATCAAAAAAAACTTCACCATTTCCAAACTCAATATCTGATCTTGAATATGCATTTGCATTCCAGATCAAGAACAGAATTTTTGTATCCAGAGAAGATTGCTTACGTGGTTTTTTCGCTGAACACAACAGAATGAAGCCTCACAAGACCTACAAATCCAAGAATTCCAGCTCAGAGTTACAAGTTGACGGAAATTACCCGTCTTTCAAAGCCTTCATACAACTGCTAATCCAGATTTCAGAATGTGAATAAATTTCCAGGCACAAAAGGTAATTATCAATGCATCGTTGTTAAAACAGATTAAAAAATTGCCATCAAAAGAGAGACATCTATTGAACTCCAAGTTTCAGATAACAATCTCAAGAAAGCCAATATGTGGACAACTACTTCCATATCATATCACAATCATTTTGAAAGAGCCATAGTTTCCGCATAAATCTTAAACATTTCGGGAGCTTTATCCTTGTAGCACTCCACAAACCTCTTAAGGAACATTTTCTCAGGAATCAGCAACATATTAGCAAAGCTGAATTTCTTCTTAAACAAACCCTTCTCAGACGAGGCCTTGTAGAACATACACCTCGGCTTAATCCTCTTCTCCAAGCTCATCGTAATAATCTCCGGTTTCAGCATCACCAGAGAGCGATCCAGCCCCATTTGGTTCACGAGAAAATCCATGATGCTTGTGATCTTATCCTCAGATGGACTCATGAACCATGGCTGCTTGCGAAATGCCTGCAAGATTTCCTCCTCGGACCACCCCCAATCCTGGTACATTTTCACCTTACTGTCCCAAATCGGCCCACTCATCGACCTTATAACATGAACAGCTAGCATAAACTTCATCCCGTACGACCCGAACCCAATCTCCTCCACCCTCTCCACAGTACTCTTCAACTTAGCACGATTACTCACAAAGAACCTAGGCTGGTTAATCAATAAATACTCGATATGAGCATCATCTACACCTAAATTACGAAACATGGTAATGTTAGGAATCAAACTAGTAGTCAGATCAACACGCAAAATCGTTGGAAACCTTCTTAAACAATCAACAATTCTCTCATCCAATGAAATGATTCCCTTCAAATACTCAACAGTGGGAATAAGATGCCCCTCCAAATCCCTCTTCAAAATATTAGGCGCCTTAGTCAAAACCCCAGATATATCATCAGCTGAAAACCCCAAAGACCTAAAGAACCTGACTTTCGGCAAAAGGGCTTTCTCAGGATCAAGGGAGAGGATCGTGGGGACCATTTTCAACACTTTATAAACCTGGGCTTCAGAGAATTTAAGGTTCTTGAGGAACAAAAGAACGGAATCCGGTTGTTCTGGGGTCTCGAATTTGAACCATCTTGAAGCTGAAACAGCCTTTTCTGGGCTGAACCCACATTTCTGAACGAGGTAATTGACTCGAAACAATCGTTTTTCATCAAGAATTTGAAGGGGTTTTGAGGGTTCAAAGCATTTGGTTGATAGTGGGCTTAGCTGAAACCGCCATGGAAGGTTGCTCTGTGTTCTTGAAGCTCTGACTACGAATTTTGAACTGAAAAACCTAAACATTGAGGAATTATGGAAGAATAAGAAGGAAAGACTTCACCTTTGCATTGAAAATGAACTGGATCTCCTCGATTGCAGGTTCTTCATAAACCCTAATTGCTAGCACTCTATAAACCCCGATTGCCAAATTAAAATTAGCACGAAGTCTCAGTCAGTATCAACAAGCTATTATTGGTCTATTCTGTGCTAATTTCCAGTTAAAATTACAATTTTTAAACTTATTGTTCATTAAAATGAATACTCTCTCATTTTTCATCGACTATCTGTTAGACGGATTCATTTTATAATTTGATGTAATCCATGAGCTGATTTGATGTTAATTTTTATTGATTCCAACCAGATTTTTATAACTTTTAAAATGTATTAAGATGTATAAAGAATTATAATATGATCCTATAATAAGTTATTGAAAAGGGATTTTCGTGATTGTCTTCACACCTCTTTCTTTCTTCTTTTTTTTGAAAGATTACATACAAACAATCAAATTACATAAAAATCTCATACTTTAAGATCTAAGTATGAGACACCATCATTAAATCTATTGAAGTTCAGTGCAACCTAAAACTCCATCCATTTGAATAACTAGGGTCTCCCTCTTGAAAACCCCCATACGTTACACCACTAACGAACCATCATCAATGAAATCGGAACCATCGCGATCTCACATTCATCGACCACATGCATGTGGGGGAAACCACAACGGGGATTGAAGCTCGGTGTGCATGAAGCTCCATCCATTTGAAAAGCTAGATATGTCCTCCTAAAAACACCCGCTGACACAATCCCATAACGCTGGGTAATCCCTAATGTTCACAATTCTTGACATCATTATGGTTTAAACTCTGAACCTCTTATGTATAGATAATGTGGATTACCACTAAACCAGACCTAATTCACTACCTCCTTTTTCCTTTAATGAATCATAATAACATATTAAATTTATCCCTTGCATGTTTTTGTTCTCCTCTATAATCATTGTGAATTCAATAATACTTCAAAGAAAGAATTGATACTTTTTTTTGAAACAAATTGATACTTCTGTAAATCGTTTAAAATTCGTGAAATGTCAATAGCAACAAAAGGCTACAGTAAAACAATATTGCCAATAAAAGTGGCAAAATGATAATAAGTTGTTGCTATCTTGGACTTTATAAATGGGCCAAAGCATTACCATCTAAGTGTTGCCCATAATTGACAATAATATTTACACTTATAGATTCTTTTGTGAGGGCCCATTTGACATACTCTTTTCGCCCCATGAATATTGGTTTACTTTCTATTTTCGTCATCTCCACCACAAGTAATAGTATACTTTGAAAATTATGTAAATTACTAAAGAATATGTTGTTAAATTTTTGAAATGTCTTTTTTAACTCTACGCCCATATTGTCCCTCTATAACTGTCTCTCATCTATTTTTTTCACTATTCATTGATGATTTTATTATTTTAATATTTTAAATTATGTATAACAATAAATTATAAAAATTAGATATTCAACAAATATAAGTTACGATGAATCTAGCGATATATCATACGATAATTTTTATATTTGTACGTTTATAAATTTTTTTCAATGCAAATTGCATCAACTTTACTGATGAATAGTGAAGTAACATACAAATAGAGGGACAGGTGGAGTAACAACTTTAATAGTAGACTCACCATTTTCCTAAAATATTCTTACATTTTCACAACTATTCTGTCACATCACTTTAAATAAAACTTTGGGTAGAAAATAATTAAACCAATATTCTTGGGATGCGGAGAATATATTGTAAGTGAAAAAATAATTTAAAATCAAACAAGCGATCCAAAAAACGTTCTCAATGTTTTACTCCTCGAAATGTCAACATCCCTAGCATTCATTTGATATTGCAAAATTGAGTCCATATATTATCATAGCCTTGCAGTTTCACATATTTATGTAACTTTAGCGTACGCTTTCTAAAGTTGGTTTTAATTGGCTCCATTTCAATCTCAGTGAAAAAAAAACTTTTTAGTGGCTCTACGCACTCATAAACTTAACTTGGTCCCCAAAAGTACAATTTGTTTACCCACTATAGTATTAATGAGTTGGAGGCAATTTGTGGGAGGTCTAAGCTAACTTGGCTTGCTTGCGAGCCAATGAGTGTTTCGTGGTCCATGGTGAGCACCGAGTATGGACTAGCCACTGAATTTTGGTGTTGGGCTACCGTGACTCACCTCACATATGTTGGTTGTGGTGTCGCTTGGTATGGGATGTTGAGGGAGAGTAGCGATCGCCTTTTGGAGTTGGAGGCAATCAATATGAGATATTGTACTCTTGTGTTTTCTATTTTATGTATTAGTATAGATTTCTTATTTTATTTTTAATGATTGTATATTGCAACCAGTATGATTGTCTATTATTCTCGTTGTTGATCGTCATTTTCATACAACTCAATTCATATTATAAATCAATTTTGTACAAATTGGAGAGATTGCTCAAGCGTGAGATGTATTGTATGGCAGTGGCTGATCTACAAGGGGGTTGGAGCCGCCGAGGCGAAAATTACTGGAAAATTTGGTAGTAAAAAATTCAAAAAAATTAGCAGCCTCCTATGATAAGGGAAAATGAGTTTTTTAATTGATATATCAGTCCCTGCCATATATGTATACTGGCTCTGCCCATGTTGTGTGGAGTATAAGAGGAGCAGAAACATGTTTGATTGGCGGAACACAGACAATCACGTTAAGCTTGAGGCATCAGAATCACCTGCATTTGCGTTATCTTTATTCGATGATTTAACGTCACCATTGAATTGTCGATTGCTGTCATTGAAAGAGTGTCAGTTTAAGAATCGAGGAATTACCGACGAATTCAACTTGATTTGTCTGTCATTGGAATTTTGCAAACCAAAAACTTCTTGATACCTCTTATGGCAAATAAAGCGAGCAAAATATCATCTCCGCAATGATAGTGACGGTTGAAATTGGTGGATTTGAATCTCAAACAATAGAGATTTAGGGTGGTTCCGGTATCATAGGGGAAGCAAAGAAAATGAAAGACTCCAAGTGGTGGTGCACGATTTTTTACATGTAGTGTTTGTTAAGGGCGCTTGAAATCTTCGATGGAGACAGAGGGAAATGAGATTTGTGGGGAGCGATGGCAGGGCGTTGAAGGAGAGTGTGTGGTGAAAAGAGATGGTGAAATTAATTGTAATGGTCGTGTGACAAGAGGTGTTGCTGAGTTGGGTGGCGTTGATGGATGAAGGTGGGTGGTGCGGCATTGTGACAACGATGTCGATGGTTGAAATCAATGAGTTAGGATTGTCGAATAAATAAGTCTAGTTTTGTTATTTGAATATCTTTTCTTAGTCGGAAAATAATGAGAAAGTTGAGTTATGAACTTTTTCGCCGATCGAGAGGTATACTAACACTTTCAAAATTGTATACGTTAATTACAGAATATATGAATTTTTAATGAAAAAATGAAGGTTTTATTATCCCTCTGTAAAAGTCGGTCAAACTATCAAGTATATTTATGTCATTTACATTAACTCTTTGCTTTAAAAAATCGAATCAATGTCGATCAACGATTACATGAATTATGTTTCTCAAGTAAATGTCGAGTAA
>JAUOBV010313676.1:0-11017 GCA_032360425.1 Rubia occidens | reverse complement strand
GAGTTCCCTTTATGTTTTTTTGTCGATTTTTGATTTCCCTTGTTCGATATCACAAATTCGTTTGATTTTAAAACCCTTAGTTTTTTTAATTGTACATTTTTAGCATAAAACCAAGTTCCTAATCCTATTTTTTATTTCAATTCTTGATTTACAACTTTGGGGTTTCTTATTTAAATTGTTGGATATGAGAAATTGCTTCTATTTTCAAAACCCTAATATTAGATCTAATCGGGTTACATGCAAAATTTTGTGCCGGTTTAATTGTTTCTTTTTCATTTCTCATGCCGAATTAGGTTTTGTTTTGTGAATTGTTGTTAATTAGTTAATGTTTGGAGTCTTGAATTAGTATTCAATTTTGTTGTTCTTTGATTATTAGAACCCCCCCCCCCCCTTTATTGTTGGGGTTTTAGTTTCTAGTGTATGAATGCTGGGGTTCTCATGTTATCTTATATGTTATTGAGTTCTATGACCAGATTGTCTAGTTTTATGCTCTGCATTTACTATTTTTTCTAGATCTGGATAGGTTTTGGTGCTTGTGCTATAATTTTTAGGGATTTTGTTATGTGTTGTGTGTTACATTGATGATTCATCCTATATCTTGACATGTTCTTTAACTTTAATGCACTGCATGTTTTGTTCTTGTTAGATCAGTTTCTGTTTATCATGTTATGTTTTCATTTTTATTGTTCTTTTGAGGGATTTTGTTTTATATTAACAATAAACCTACCTTTGTCACTTGTTTTGTACCATTGAAGCTCTGCATAGGCTGTTTTGCTTAGATCCAATAATATTATCTATTTTTATCCTCTTTCATTTTTACTTCCTTTAAAGCCTAGATGTTCAGCGTGTCCTCTTTGTCTTAGATCCAACTTTTTTTAAAAGATTAGTTGGTTTGTATGTCTTGTTGCAGTTGGATATGATTTTCTTTTGTGTTTCTGTTTTTATTTTAAGCGCTTTAGTTACGAAATCCATGTTATTTGAACCATCATCCTGTTGTATGACTAGTTTTTATGATTTATGTGTTGCATGTCATATTCTTATTAGATCTCCGTAATTTCTAGTTTCATCTTTCATTTACTAGGCTCGGGTTGGTGTTTGGGAGTAATTCTCTGTTTTCTGGTTTGGTTTTGCTGATCGCAACTTGCTAAGAGTCTGTGTGTTATGATGTGGTTCATTTCATTACATCACAGCATTTTGGACTATCCACTTTGTACCATGGATTCTGATGATAGGGTAAAGGCTGGGCTTGAAACCATAGCCCCAAGCCTACCCTCAAAGTCCGTGGTTGGCCAAACTCTAAGTCCACACAGTCTTGTGTCAGAGACTTTGAATCTGAGGTGCAAGACTGCTGTGAGGATCACAGTGACCTTTCTGCACATGATTCTTTTACTTGCTCATACATTCCCATAGCAACACACTTCAGTCCCATAAATTTTAATTCTTGGCCAGATATAAATACTCAATTAACTGTTGAGGGTTATGAGCAAGTGACTGTTGTGCCTGTTTTTCCTGAAACACGGGTTGAGACTTTAACCCTTGAACTTGAGTTCCCTCCATATAACCCAAACATATATTACCATAACATCAAGGGGGTGAGCCCGGGTTCTACAATTTTGGGGCTTGTTATTATCCGAGAAACTAGTCAACATATGTAAAAGATGAAAAGAAACCATCTTGGAGCATTCATGGAAATTCTGCAACCACTGTTGCAGTCGTAAAGTGCTTGCAGAATACAATGCAATGTTTGCAGACGGAAAGATTCCGCCTGAACCTAAATCTCCAAATGAGAAGTGAATGCAATGACAAGTTGCACCTTTCCAATTTTATGTCATCTTTTATTGTCTTGTAGAACTGTTGTGAGTTTTGGTCAGATTCTAACTTAGTTTTGCATTCATGTTGCAGATTCATCACAACTTGGGTTGGAAAGAAATGAATAAAAAAATGCTCTGCATCATATATCTACTCATCACCCCTGCTGGCTGGGTTAAACATGATCGTATAAAAAATGGAAATGACTTTCAAAGTATTATAAATATGTTAATTTTTAAAAAACATATATATTAATACTCTGTTTTTAAATGCAGGCTAGTAAAATTCGGTGACTGTACTTGGTTTTTTTGGAATGTTAATGGCCTGCATTTGATGTTATGAACTGATTGTGCTCTGCATTTGACTTTATTTTTCTATTTGCGGACTGCATATGTACTTCATTTATTTATGTATAAACATCCGGACTGGGTTGATTCCGGGCTATTTGGCTACTTGACATTATGTATGAACTTCAGGAGTGGCTTGATTCTAGGCTATTTGGCTATTTGAGATTATGTTATCATTATGGTCTTTGTATTATGAAAATATATTTTCATACATGTCATTAAGTCACTAAGGTAAAATGAGGTGAGTGAGTGAGTGATGAGTGGAAGGATGTGTAGTAGTGATACTCAATGCAGCCATGTGGTGCTGCTGTAAGGCAGTGATGTTCTTGTTGAGGCATTAGAGTTAGGTAGAACCCCATCTATGATGAAGTTGTTATTATGAGGTTACTCAAATGCAGCCATATGATTTTTTTTAAAGCTAAACCGTTCTTGACGGGGCATTTTCGTGAAATAAAACAGCTCTGAGATGATCTGGAATATAGCATCAAACCTCTAATGGTGAATTTTTTGTACAACAAAAATGATACAACCATGGTTTCTATGTTTGAAACCATTTGGATGGTATATTTGTGAGTTTTGTACAATCCAGCCCCTCAGTTAAATATTATTGTGTCACAACCGGCTTCATTTTGTATTTTTGGACAGTAATTGACTTGGGGATTTTTAATGGAACACTTAACAGTACATATCATGAAATAAAAACGCAGCTTGCATTGCATTTAAAATGGGATATTAACATCCCTATTTTACAAGGTTGCTCTATAAACATGTCAATGGAAACCAAAATGCATGTTTACCCTAGATTAGTCCATCTACAAGCACAACCTTCAAAATAGTTTCAAATGATTTTTCTAAATCATTTCCATGTTGATCAACATATCTTGCACCCTTTCAGTCCTTCCAATTGCAACTAGAGGCTCCAAACTTTCCCTTACAACTTCTGAATCAACTATCAAGTTGCGTGGTAGAATTCCAAATCTTCTTAGTCTCTGTTTTCCCATATGTGGTAGAATTCCAAATCTTCTTAGTCTCTGAATCCATACCCTCCCATACACTTCATAATTTCAATCATGACATTTTGCAATGAGAGGAAAATATCATCCACAGTTTTTGGGTGTTCACTATCAAAAGCATCTACCACAGTCCCCCCAAAGTCCTCCCCTAAAGTCTTTCTAGAGTTGTACTAGGGTTTTGGTATTGCAAACTTTGTATGCTAGCAAAAACCCCCAGGTCAAGAATGTTTAAATCAGGTGATTTTGATGGCTGACACACTAACTTGATCCTAAACCCATCTGAATTGTCTGCTGCTAAGAAATTTGGGTCATTGGATAAAATATGTGAGCTAGCATTGTCTTGCTAAATGGAAATAATTTTACTAGCACAAGGTGGCCACTTAGCCTTGATGGATGGAATCAGTTCATAAATTAGCTTCTTCCTAATGCATTCACGGTTGATAGATTCTGTTGGAGTCCGAACCATTGTTCCCCTAGGCCTATTTATGCTATTATTCTTGGCTGCTTTTATATTCAGCATATGGGAACACCTCTATTTTGCCATCAAACATAACATTGCCCAATGGATCTATAAATGGTCAACATACAACACATAGAAACATTAACTTGGGAATGTAATTCTTGTTTTGTGTAGCTCTCTATGGTTCTGGCTCCATAGGGGCTAGTAGATACCTGGTTGTTGCCTCTATTAAATAGAATCATTTCTGGTCGATATGGACTGTGTTGTGTATGTCTTTGAAGTGCATGTTGCATTCAAACTTGGAAAGACACCATTCCAACCTTCGATTTTTGCATTCCACAGTTAGGCATGGATGAACTGCATTTGTATGGGTCTTTATTGTTTTACTCATTATAGCCCTATGTATTGTGCTCTTGCCGACGTGCATCCCAATTGTTGTAATCCTATAGGTCCGCCTATCGTGCAATGGAAATGCCATTAAAGCTTCTAGGTCAATGGATTTTTTCTTTGCAGATGCAATGCCATGACGCCTAGACCTTGCATTGACAACTTCGCCATTCTGTATATACTCCTTCACCCAAGCCCATATTAAACTCCTAGTTCGGATTGAAACACCCTATCTGGCTATTGCTTCATCCCTTTTGCCCTTGCAATTTTACCACCTTTTGTATTTTGAAGTAAAAACACAGCCAACTGCTGCCTTTGCTCATCGGTGAGATTCCAGCCACCCATCACAGCATTCCGACCAAACTCAATGAAGAAGAAGAAAATCAGACCCAGCAAGGCCAGTTATAAGAACTGGCCAAAAATTGCTTTTCTGGGAGCTGTACGCAGCCTTTAATGCTTGTGTGTTTGGTGTAATGAATGCTCCCTATATAGACTTATTTTCTAGAATTTTCTCTTTTTTAATGTACTATTTGTAACTTTTGGTTCCAAATCTGAAATTTTGGAGCCAAAAGTTAAAAATTCGGAGGGAACTATTACGGACTAATCATAATTTACTCAAGTCAAATTTTAAAATTTTTGCTTCTGTTCAGCTACTGTTCTAGCAGACAGAAAGCTGGAATCTTTTCACTTTTGATCAGCTTTTTGTGTACTTTTTCAATGTAGAAATTTTGAGCCCCCAATGTTCTCATTGCGATTTGCCCAGGGACAGAGAGAGTAATATATTTTCAGGAATGTGTTGATTTCTAGACCGGATAATCTTCACCTTTTGAATTGGGAAATATACAACGGCTGTTTAGAAAGATGTAACTGTTACTATGTACTCTCTGTTCTGTTTAATTTATATTTCTGTCATCATATAAAAGACATTCAAAATTTTGTTTTGTATTTTCAAAGTGCTAAGAAAAAAACACATAATAAATCTTTAATGGGTGAAAAAACTAATGGAAATGAAAAGTCTTTGCAATTAAATGAAAGCTATTAGAGTGTGAAATTGTTGCACACACTTCAAGTATGCTCAAAGCTGTAGTGTAGATTCATCGTGATTCGAACTTCATTTTTCCCCTATAACTTCTTGTAAATTTGTTACTGTCAGTAGTATGAAGCTAAAATGTTTGTGTGCTTTCTTTATACACCTTTAATACTTTTGATGGTTGTTCAATGGATGTTGAGATTCAGAATTGGATTCACAGTTAGATTTTGTAAGAGAGAAAAGTGTGTTCATGTGTAATAATATTTTCTTAGATTCCTTGGACTCACAGTTATATCATTCAAAGTATAAAGTTGAAAGATAATACATATTTTATTGAAATAATAATCATAATATTGTAATTTTTATTTTGATAAAAAAATATAAAGTACAATTTTAGTTGCAAATATAAAATAGTGATATTTATATAATTGTTATTTATAATATAAAAAATAAATTAATAACTTGTATAAGAAAATAATATATGTTTATATAAAATATTATAAACATATAGTATAAATTATGATATAATATTATGATATAATATTATGATAAAGTCTTAGGAAAGTTTGCATGTCTATAGCATTCTAATTGTACTATAGGGTGGGTCCTTAATATTTTTTACAGCGGTTCTTCTTCTCTCTCTGCAACAGCGGTCTCTTCTTTCTCCGGAGATTTCCCTCTTGTCTTTGGCAATTTCTAAGCCTCTTCTCTGTTTCCACGTCGCTGCACGTTTCTTCGTCTTTTCTTCACATTTTCCCTCATTTTCTCAGTGTTTCTCTACCTCTTATCCGTAATTATCCGGCCGTTCACTTCTCATATTCTTCTTCGGTGTCGTTGTTTTGTTTCTTCATCTGTCGTTCATCGTTCGCAGGATGAGGTATGTTGTATATCTGGGGTTTATTTTCCACAGTACAATTACACAATTTTTGTTCGATTTTTCAGATTTGGTATGTTCTTCATTTTTTTGAGCATTAGATAGGAATAATTTTCTAGTTTTTTGAGTTTCTATGTGCATTTTTTATGTGATATGATTTTAAATTATCCTCTTGTTGTTACAAAAAACTTGTTGACTGTATTCGTTTACTTATATGTTGCACCTGTTATTATCCAACGCGTACCTATTAGTTGTACTGTGAATGACCTCCCCCCCTTTTGCTGATTGTTCTTTTTCTTTTTAGAGCTGCATATGTTTACTTATGTTTTCCACACGTTAATATTCAATTTGTACTTGTTAGTAGTACTATGTATGGCCTTTCCCCCTTTTTTTGTTAATTGTACATTTTGAATAACGAGTTGCATCCGTTTACTTATATGTTGCACCCGTTTACTCATAAATTGCATATGTTAGTATTCAGTGTGTACTTGTTAGCCAACACCAAGCCATATGTCAAAAGGCTACATAAATTCCATGACTCTCACTTGGATTAGACATGTACTTCACACTATTGAAAATAAAATTAACCAAAAGTTCCTAGATCATCTTTCATGTCTGGCTCCAAACTACCCAAGAAAAGAAAAACACATTTTGTTCTTATTTGGCTTTTCTTCCGGGTTCAACAACGTATACAAGTACAAGGAAATGTAAACTACACATATTATAGTCCTGACTATGGTTACCACCACAAAAGGAAATACTTGGAACAAAATGTATGTATAATTGAGATGAAAAATCACAACCATTCCAGAAGAATTATCCCATATGATATGCAGATAATCTATCTAACTCAGTTGTCGCTACCAGTGTGTGTCCACAAAAGAAATTACGAGCACTAACAACTATCGCCACCTGATGGATAGCAGAATTCGACACCATTAATAGACAAAAGAACAGAAATGAAGTTCTTAACTGAAAGAAAGAGAATTTTTTTTCAAGTGCTACTTCAAGACCCAATCGACAAGCTATAGAAACTTTTCTTGCCACCAGCAGGGCCACCTGAAGTATATCAACAAAAACAAAGTTATAGACATTATACACACAATAAAGTATCCACAACCGTCCAATCTATAAGTATTAGTATTACATACCTTGGGATCAATGTTATGAGGAGGAGTTCCAGATAGAGTGGCGCCGCAAACTTCGAAGACTACCCGATGCCACCGAGTGCTAGTAGTCAGTTTTGGCTTGACGTTGCTAACCACCCAAATGCAACACCGAGAGGAAGAAACAGTACATCTAACTACAGTATCAAAAAAGTTTCTTGTACAAAACATCAAACACCTAATATGCGGAAAACATCAAACACCTAATATGCGCAAAACATCAAACATAAACGCTGAAAGATAGACATAAACAAAGACACACAACAGAGATGGATGCACAAAAATAAACAAAAAATAGACAACAATACAGAGGTGGGGAGGAGGACAAATGGCAACTACCAGCACAGGTAAACCACAAAAATTACTAAACAAATAACATAAATTAATCAGAATTCCTTAGTTCGCTTGTACATGATTTGGAAAAAGATAAATGAAGAACTGAAATGGTAGAATGTGAAGATAAATATGAAGTTACCTTAAATTTAGAGATGTGAACGAAGGGGAGGAGCGGTAAGGCAAAATGTAACTGAGGGGAGGGACAGGAAGGCAGCACGTAGCAGTAAGAAGAGAATAAGTAATTGTTGGTAAAATTGGCGGACCATTGTTCAGTCAACAAATGAACAAGAAAATGGAAAACAAGTTAGGTCTTATTTAAAAGAAATTATTTTAAACATTAAATCAAACACCTATACTACATAAAAGAACTCGGTGTTCCTGTTTGAAAATCAACACAACAACAACCAGGAAAATCAATACAGGAGCAAGATTGACAAAGTGAATTGGAGAAAGTAAAGTAAAACCGCAAATGAAGACCTTACAAGTTTAAGATAACCGAATACTGGCAAATGGTTGTTTACCTGTAGCAGTCGGTGGGAAGCTTGGCAATTGGGGAAGGAGCAAAGGGAATTGGGGAGGGGGGAGAAAGAAGCAGTGAGAGGAAGCAAGAAGGAGGACCAACTTGAAGGCTCGAGCAACCGGTCATCGTACCTGAACCGACGCGCAAAGAAATTTATCGTGCTTTTATTATAGTAATAGATATTGCATTTTTTAGTATCCAGTATGTATTTGTTAGTTTTATTGAGATTGCCTTTTATTTTCAGTGTTGATTATTGTTAGTTTTGAATTAGAAAATTGTATGTTTTTGCTTATAAGCTGCAACTGTTAATATCCCATGTGTATGACTTTTTACATGAGTTGGATCTAAACATGATGTTGTTATAACTTTTAAGGAATCAGAAAATATTGAACATTGGACTCAACAAGATGTTCCGACATGAGCAAGATTCAGATGAAGATGACACTGAACTTGAAGATTTGAAGATGATCCCCTTTTGAAGATTAATAAATGATTCTTAGTATTAGAGACTGTTAATCTAGATAGAAATATTGCTGTAATTGTAATTTCCCTGATGGAATTTTTTTGTTACATGCACTTTATCTTCCATTTTGTTTAGATGTTAAGAGCCCCTCTCGTGTTTAAATTTTAAAAAATTTGCATGTTTTTTTATACAATGTATGCAATGCTTTACATGTGTTACTTTCACGCAGCCAAGACTTTCTGTGACCTCTCTGTGATTTAAATAAGATAAATCTGCTCTAAAAAAACAAATACATGTTTTAATGTAATTAGTATATATTGTAAGGTATTAAATACAATACATATGAAAATTTGAAAAAAAACTACAAAATTATGTGATATCTATTATATATATTGTAAGAAATACTAGTTGTAGGCTAACATATGGGTGTTGTAACAAAACAGAAATGATTTATAATGTAACTTATGCACTACCTCATGACAAATTTTAGCTATTCATAAAAGAAATCGACATTTTAAACTCAGGTGCATGTTTTTGTTTAAATAGGACATGTTCTAAAATAATCAATGCACAGTTAATATGATCATTTTAAAATGTCAAATTTTAAATTAACATATACATGATCTCTTGGAAATGTTTCACAATTCATATTCATAGTTTTTAAAACAGGTGCATGTTTAATACAAACGATACGTATTGTAAGCTAACAGGTGCATAGTATCACTACAAGAAACTGCACCTATTACTTCGACCCTTTTACCTCAGTTTTTTTCCTTAGGCCAAATAACCGAGTTAAAAAGTTCTTTTACATCGATTAAAAAAATGAGGTAAATAATAGGTTTTTTGGCTGCAATTCTATCAAACTTTGGTAAATATTTTTCACATTCCAAGTAAATAGTGTAACCGACATTACTGCAACGTCAGCAACATGGGTACGACCTAGCAGTAATTCATGATTGACTTTGCACTATTTTTTGGTTTGACCGAATTCCTTTCGACGTTAGGGGCGACGTCGCTTGTTCCCGCGTACGATATCGTACATACACCTCGGTCAAAACCAGTTCCTAAGTCCAATTAAATCAATTAATTCATGCATTGTTGCAGGTTAATCGGTAACATGTTGGTAAAATCGGCATCATGTATGCGAATGAAGTGCGAAGTCACACTGGTCTATCATACATAATAAATCAACAATAGCTAACCAATACATCCTGAACTTGGAATGTACCATCTAAAGGTTCCATTCCAAGTCACAACAGCTAGTCTCAAGTTTAATCAAACTAAACTGGTGAGACTAAAGACAATTAATCTAAAATACATAATGCTACCATACAATATCCAGAAAACATCCCATCAAATTATAAATAAAACAAAAGAAACAAATAGTTATTATCATATACGACAAACTAACATATATGGAAATCAATGGAGGTGGTGACAGTGGTGGGATAAAATCATATGCCGACGAACTATTTCAATCACCTTGAGAATTGGCTTCCGACTCTTCTGTAGGAGACTTGGTATCGCCAGTGCTAGACCCTTCTTCATTATCTGTGGTTTCAAGGGCATCCTCTTCATCTCTAGACCCCTCATCCCCAGGGAAAACATAAAGTTCAGCCCTGCCAATTCTTCCATAAGCTTAAGCATGTTGCCCTCTATACGCTACGCTAGGGCATTGGTCTCGACCACGTCCTTCAAGAGGATGCCCCAGGTGCTACGCTTAAGTCCTGTGGGAATAAAAATAAGTTAAAATAATTTTAAACTATAAAATTTAAATAATAAAATTTGGGAATAACCATGAAATTTTAAAACCTTCATGCCCGATTGCTGGGCATGAGTACTAGTGGGGACAAGATCCCTTACTGTGGAAGCCAATGGATTCGCTTCGAGCTCGGGGTGTGGAAGACACATCCCTTATCCACCACATGTGACATATTCTTCTCCAGAATCTTTACTTTATGCTCCAATTTAGAAACAGTGGAATCCAGTCTTTCTCTTGCCTAATTAGCCTAGCAATCCTGATCGCTGATGTACACTAACCACTTTAAGTTGTCAATAATCACCCTCTAGGCTATTGATACACGCTTCATAAGTATATTTTTTCTTGTCCCAGCTAGAACCCAGTTCGAGATATCGCACCATCACATCCACAACACAACCACTCACCTTTACCAATAAGGAGCAAGATGGAATGACTCCACATATCTAGAAAATGCTTTAAAATCATCAGGAAATCCTGGATAGCTCCAATCAGAGACAAAGCCTTAAGTGGGTCAAGCAAAGCCCCCTCAAATTGCACTTCCCCAAGATGGGTTGCATGCACAGAATACTTCCGAGATCGAGAAGGCCCATGTTCAGACATCGTGCGACCCCCAACGCTATCACTTATCTATGTAGAGACATTCATAATGCATAGAAAATAATTATAGACACAACATATATTATCAAATAGAAATCACACATTGTGCCACAAAAAGCCATTTATACAGAGCAAACCCAATCAATAAGACAGAAGATACAAGCCTAGTTACAAACGAGAAAATTCTTTATTTGGTGCTACAGTGTTGCTGGTCGGATGCAAAGGGTGAAGTCGCATTCAGCGAATGCGACTT
>JAUOBV010313349.1:0-11019 GCA_032360425.1 Rubia occidens | reverse complement strand
ATTACAGTCAATTCGGTTTATTCGGGTTGAATTCGGTTTCAACCCGAAACCGAATTTCGAATTCGGTTCGGATAATTTGGGTTATTCGGGTCGGATTCGGTTTTCAGCTTTTTAGGGGCAAAACCGAATAACTCGAACCGAATAAACCGAAAACCGATTAAACCGAACCGACGCCCACCCCTATCCAATGTAGTCTAGGACATTATTATATAATTAAAAAATTCAATTAATTTTTTTTTCATTTACAAACAATGATAAAATTCCATTATTCCTTTATAATTTTTACAATAAAAATTTCATTATTTAGAATTCATTTATTTAGGATATAAAAACAAGAATCAAGTGTTTCAAATCAATGTTTAATGTGAAACATAGTTTTGGGCAACACTGTAATTTCTGAAAACGTTACACTTGTTTTCCTTGTGCTTAAACACTACATAAATTCGACATTTTAAATCATGTTTTTCTACATATCATAACTGTGCAAAAAATTAAATGAAAAGGCATTAGTTAGAGGGCACTTAATTCCAACCCATTACCACTATTTCGAATTTGAAGGCGTCTCCTTCTTTAATTTTAAACTCGAGGGCACCTCATTTTCCACTATTTCATACTTCACTTGTAGGCGTCTCCTTCCAATCGCATTAGTGCTGAAACTTCACTTGAAAGTGGATGAGAATCGTTTTTAGTTGATATTTTATTCATGGAGGAACTAGTGCTGAAAAGGCATCTATAGATATTTTGGATGTTGGTTGGCATATTAAAAATGTAACGTTTCTTATTTTTACTTACTGATTACTTTCATGTAATTAATCATTGGGTTATTTTGTACACAATAGATATTTTTCCCGGCAAGAGGAGCTTACAATGGCTAGAAGATAAAAATAGTCGCGGACACATGGTGTGAAACTTGGGTGAACGTGTCTTCCAAACAATTCGAGACCTATGTGGACCTTGTGTATTTCCACGTGTATTTTATTTCGGACATATATACTTTTATTCTAAAGTTATCTTATGAATGAATTCCCTTTCCCCCACTTTTTTTAATAGATTTTTTACTTTTTTAGTTTCCTTGCTTAGCATCAATTTAAGTTTTACATTATGTGCTCTTGTCTCTTTAAAGTTTCTTCTATGATTTATCCCTGGTTTTCGACTGGGGGTAGGTCTGGATAAATTGAAAGAGGAAATTGGAAATTGAAATATTCAAGCACCGGTGCTGTAAATCCTCCAAAGCCGGAGCACCGGAAAATCGTTGACATACCGGTGCTGAGTTATGTAATTTGTCCAGTTTTAGGCACCGATTCATTTTTCTAAATCGGTGCTAGGAAAGAACCGATGATCATTGTCAATGTACCTAAACAATGATTCAACAAATAGCATCGACATCTAACATACCGGTGCTGAAATTATATATAGAGCACCAGAACAATATACCGGTCCTGAGTCTACATTACTAGCACCGATTTTGTTTACCGGTGCCATAGTAACTTTGTTTCAGCACCACCCTACTTAGGTACCGGTCGACTGGGGGCCCAAATACTGGTGCCAGATGCCCCAACGACCGGTGCCATAGGGGGGGGGTCCTCGCAGTAGTGCAAGTGAGATAATGTTAGATTTGTCTTAACGTCTATTTTCTATATATTAATTTTTTATGCGACATTATTATAGGTAATTAGAGATATTTAAGGTCAAACATGATCATTGAAGACCGTGAAAAAGTAAATAAGCAATTTATATTGGGGCAGAGGAAGTATACATATATATAGGTATGACCTAGATAACTATTTTTTTGCCGTTCATCAAATATTCACACAAATGTTTGGCTGACTTTATCATCGGGAGAGATTTCCTCGATCGATGGCGAAAAGGATCCTTTGAGCTGGGTATTATTGGCTGAAGATGTTCGATTATGTTGACAAGGATATCCAGTCGTGCCACTAATGTCATTGGCATATGCGCCAATCACCCATATCCCGCAGGAGGAGATGATGGACATACATAGCTCGTGGCCATTCAACAAGTGGGGGATCGACTTGGTCAAACCTTTCCCCGAAGCACCTAGGAATTTTTGGTACCTCATTGAGCCATCGACTACTTCACAAAGTGGGTCGAAACTGAAGCATTGACAAATGCAAGAAAGAACTCTTGGCGTTTGAATCTTCAAGACCGGATACCATCATTAAGACATAAAAATTAATGCACTAATCTAATGGAAACTTTATTTTAGTTGTGTGTGGATGTCAAAATCATAGATAAATTTTGCAAGATGACTAGTTCAAAAATTAAATAAAATCCAACAAAATGATTTTATAAACCACACCTTATGAAACATAGCATACTTCCCTCTGTAACATCTTCCTAACTCGTTTTGAAATTTTCTTATTTGCTGATCTATTTGTCTTAGACCTCTATTTTCAATGCTCTAGTAATTTCATTATTAGCGGGTCTTCTGATAAGCGGTCTGTCCATAAACTTATGGACATGCCAGAGACCAATTTGCAATTAATGTAAATAAAGTAAAATTTGTGGGTTGATCCAGGTGTAAATTTAGGTTAGAACGCTTCTTCCCCATAGCAAACCTTTCTTCTCCAAATTGAAACATGAAGCTTTCTTCTTCCCCAAACTCTCATCCTCCGCAAAATTTTCCATTCTCCATTCAATCTCCTTCCCAAACTTCAATCTCTCTAGCAGAGCCATCTCACCATTTGTGTCACTTTGCTGACTCAAGGCATAGAGGAGCTGCGCCACCACCAACGAGCTTGGTCGCACCAGCACACCCTCTCACCATTCCGAAGACAATTTCAGCTTGTTTTTCAGTGCAACCACTCCGGCGAGCTCCGAATCTCTGATGTCGACACCAAGAGCACTTGGAGGATCCAAAATTTTACCCACATCTGGAGGAGAAGGGAGTGGGAGTTCTAGATCTGATAAAACCAACTTTATTTCAATTTGATTAAAACTGGATTTCAACCGTATTGTAATTCTTCACATCCGATTGAGGTTATGTTATTGAATTTCATTCGATGTGAATGATATTGTTGTTGAAAGTTCTGAATATATGAATTCTGCTACTACAAACATGTAAAAATTGTGGGGTAAATATTCAAAACAATGAACTAAGAGCTGCTGATTTTTTTTTTGTATATACTATGTGCCTATTACCTTACAATATGTATCATTTGTATTAAAACATGCACTTGCTTTAAAAGTTTTGAATATGAATTATGAAACATTTACAGGAGATCATGTATAAGTTAAGTTAAAATTTAACAATTTTAAATTGTCATATCAATTGTGCATTGATTATTTTAGAACATATACTATTTAAACAAAAACACGCACCTGATTTTAAAATGTCAATTTATTTTACGAATAGCAAAACTTTTCCATTATGTAATGCATAAGTTACCATATGAATCATTTCTGTTTTGTTAAAACATCCATATGTTAGCCTACAACTAGTATTTCATATAGTATACATATTAGAGGTCACATAATTTAATAGTTTTTCAAATTTTCATATGTACTCCATTCAATACCTTACAATATATACGGATTACATCAAAACATGTAGTTTTCCCCCCCAAAAGCATGAGTAGATTTCCCTGATTTAAATCAAAGAGATGTTACAGAATGTATTGCCGACGTGTAAACAATACATGTAAAGCATTGCATTCTTTGTATAAAAACATAGGGGCTCTCAACATCTAAACAAAATGGAAGATAAAGTGCTCGTGATAGAAATCTTCCATTAGGGAGCTTACAATTACAACAATATTCCTATGTACATTAACTAACAGTCCCAAATACAATGAATCAATTATTAATCTTCAAAATGGGATCATCTTCGAATCTTCAAGTTCAGTGTCATCTTCATCTGAATCCTCCTCGTGTCAGAACGTCTTGTGAAGTCCAATATTAAATATCGTCTGATTCCTTAAAAGTTACAACCACTTCAAGTTTAGATCCAACTCCTGTAAAAAGTTGTACACATTGGATATTAATATTTGCAGCATATAATCAAGCATTTATAGTTTCTCATTCAGAACTAACAATAATCAACAGTGAAATAAAATTTAAACACAATAAAACTAACAAGTACATACTGGATACTAACAGATGCAATATATAGGTAATGCAGTTCCTAATTCAAAACAAACAACCAACAACAAATTTAAAAATAAAAGTCAAACACAATAAAAATAACAATTACATACTGGATACTAACAAATGTAACATATAAGTAAACATGTGCAATTCCTAATTCAAAATGGACAATCAACAACAAAGAAAATAAAAAGGCATACATAGTGAAACTAAAAAGTACACTCTAAATACTAACAGATGCAACATATAAGTAAACAGATGCACCTCGGAATTCAGCACAAACAATCAACAACGAATGAAAAAAGGCTATTGAAGGTACAACTAACAGACGCACGCTGGATAATAACAGCTGCAACATATAAGGAAACGAATGCACCTCGTATTTCAAGACGAGCATTCAACAAGTTTATTTTAACAACAAAAGGATAATTCAAAATCAGATCTCTAAAATGCATATAGCAACTCAAAACACTAGCAAATCGATGCCTATCTAATGCTCAACAATGCGAAGAACATACATACCAAATCTAACAACAATTAAGTAATAATCACCGGTTGTAGCATCAACATCTCGGCCAATTCATTTTTCCTGACCCATAACCTAACGCAAATATAAAACAAAATCAATCGAAAACAAAAAACGCAGAAATTTTTTCTCCATCAAACAATAATACCTATATTAGCAAATATTCACATACTCACAAATTATACTGAACTATAAGATAAAAAGAAAAGGCTACAAACCTGGTGATCTAACCGGATGTGATTATGTTCAAGGAATTTTCTCAAAGAATTGAGCCAGAAAAATTATCGGGAAAAATGGAGATGCAACGCCGGAAAATGAGCGAAAAATGAACGCGGAGAAGAGGCAGAATAGAAGCAAAAACATACGGCGGAAAAGAAGTGGAAGAGAGGTGGCAAAAAAAGGTAGAGAATAGGTGGAGAACATGAGGAGGAGAATGAGAGAAAAATGAGAGAAGCGAAAAAGAACGATGAGAGAGAAAGTGCGGACTGAAAATTAGGAAGAAGAAACCATCCAGGAGAGAAATAAAGAAAATTTGTTTAAAAAATCATTATTTCTAATTAGTACCTAATTTCAGGCATTGGCTAAAAATACAAAAATACCCCTTGGTTTAAAGCTAAAAAATTAATGACCATTTTACCTCTAGTCTTTTTCTTCATCATCTTCTTCAAATCGCTCTGCCGCCAACCAAGTTAAATAATAGGTTTTTTTACCATGGTTCTATGATAGCCGAGGTAAATAATTTTCAAAATTGAAGTAAAAAGTATAATGCACTTAGATGCGACGTCGGCAACATGTGCACAACCTATTAGTATTAGTCATTCATGAGATTGCCGACTTCGCACTGTAGGTCGGTTGAACCGAAATAATCACAATGTGAAGAAGCGACGTCGCATAGTCCTTTGACCAAAGTCAATTGTAATACCCAAATATAATGAAAGACATGAAAAACAGAGTTGCCGATGTCGCACATAAAATAGGTCCTGAATTCATTAAGATCGAATTCCAGTAAGCGGTGTCACACATGCCCCTTGGTCCAAATCAGAGCCTAAATCCCTTTAAATCAATCAATTCATGTGATGTCGCAGGTTATTTGGTAACACATTGGTAAGTCCGACATCATGTTAACGAATCAAGAGCGACGTCGCACTGCTCTGTCATACCTAATAAATCAATCACTCTAAAGGCAATTCAATCAGAACCCGGAATGTACCATCTTTAGGTCCCATTCTCAGTTCACCAAAACCAGGCACAAATTTCATCAAAGCAAATTGATAGATCAAAATCCATTTAATCCAAAACATAAAATGCTACCATACGTTGATCTAGAAAACATCCTAACAAATTTCAAATCAAATAAAACACATAATATCCCAAGAAATTCCTAACATTTTCAATAAGTACGACTAATATAAAACACAAATAGCAATCATTAGGCTGGTGGAATAGGTGGTTTAATCACGGGCTTCTTCCGACGAGTTCTCTTCATAATCTTGAGATTTAGTTTGCGATGACCCTTTTCCGGAAGACTCGGAATCACAAGTGCTAGACCCTGATTCACATCCGTGGTTTTCATCCCATCCCTGTCATCCCGAGGCCCCTCATACCTAGTGTGATGCTCTACCTCAAGTGCATTGATCGCACCAGCAATCAAAGACCTTAGCCGTGCAAATTATTCCATAATGAGACGCACATTGTGGTCTATGTGCTGCACCAGGGACTTGGTCTCAGCCACGTCCTTCAGGAACATGGCTCTAGCATTGCGTTTAAGACCCATGGGAAAAAAATATAAGTGATATTAGTTTTAATTTATAAAACATTTGGAATAATCATTAATGTACCATAAAATTTCATACCCGATTGTGGGGTAAAAGTTGTGGGGAAAGGATGCCCTGCTGTGGAAGCTGATCGATTCACCTAGGGCCCAGGCATGGTAGTCACATCCAGATTTCCCTTGCGGATGTTGTGATAAATCCACGTCTCCGTCTCTCAATGCCAATGTTTCCCCAAGTAGTTCCTATCGTAGTACTTTGGCTGGATCTTCTGTTCAGATTTGATGGGAACATTCTTCTTCTCCAGAATGATGGTGATAACGTTACAGTAGGGAGTGTCCTACTCTTTGGGGGACGAGGGCCACTTGGTGCATCTCCTGGATGATGGTGTACCCGGGGTCGACGAAAGTGGTAGTACATGACGGCCCAGTTGATCGTGTACTCCAAAGGATATCAGGTCGGGATCAGTATTGGTACAATTATATTGTACATCATCCTCTCCTTAAGATGGACGACGTCAATATTGACCTTCCTCCACTTCAATATTGAAGTACTTTTCCACTATTTGGTTGGGGTCAAGCGCTTCAGATGTGTCATTCTCATCGCCCCATAGAGGCTAAGTGTCCCGGCAGAACGGTTGATCAACCCCACCAATTGTTCACCCAATCACCTCATTGATCAACTCCGTCGTCATCTCCAAGTCCACCCCGTTCACTCTTATTCTGTAAAGGTTCGTCTTGAGTCGAGTGAAATTGGCGAAGAACTCCTTAACCTCTATGTCATACGTAGGTTTGTCCAAGTATATCAAACCCTCCATTCTTGGCAGTTTAAAGGATTCGAGGAAGACATTGAGGTGGAATCGCTGCATGTTTTCAGCCTTTATCACCCTCACCTCCTTTATCATTCGGCCACAAATCATTTCAAAATGCTTCTTTGCCTCCTCATCGATGAAACATATCTTATCCTATGTTGGTGATTGAGGGGCAGCCGCCATCTTTGCCTTCTTAGAGCGCGAGAGACCTTCGTCTGTCGTCTTGCCCTTAGACCTCTTAGCTGTCTGCTTCATCTAAGAGACAAGAGAATGTAAGGTTAGTGCAACAACAAAACATAAATAGGTCACTACAAGTGACTCGTACATGAATGGTTCTAAAACACCTATAATCTCAACTAACATCAACAACAAACCATAAATAGGTGCTATGCCAATAACGAGTACCAATTATTAGTGCCATAACAGTTCCCTAAACCCTCTCCCTAGCCATGAACTTGTAAAGGAAGCCCAAACGATAATGGATTAACCTAAAACATAATCACACAACGAAATCCAACAACTCATTCAATGTAAATGTTATAAAAAATGAAATGGGAAACGACATAAGTCCCCAGCAAAAGCATCATCACATTTTTTCAAAGTTCTTACCTTATCTATTTTTCTTGGCTCTTCACTTGTTGACAAAATCGGCCAATGGACTATGTTGAATCTGAAATGAATTTCAATTTTGGGGCTATATAGATTTGAGAAGGCAGGTTGGGGTTGGAATTTGACGGTTTTCTGACCATTTTTCCCTTCAAGTTGGAGGTTTTGGTGCGACGTTCGATAAATTAGGAATTCGAGTGGGTTGGGGTGGGTTGTTTATATACCCAACGTGAAATGTTTTCATTTAAACTGATAATATGATGTCACAAACACTATCACATAGAAAGACACAAACAAAAAACACATGTGTGACGTCAATGTTTGTATATTTTGGGCCACATAAATGAATGGGCCCAAATATAATATATTTTGGCCCAAAATAGAGGTAATTAAATCGACATTAGCCAAATTCACCAACCTAATCGATATAGCCAAGGGATGACCGACAAGCAAAATTGCATATAATGATGAGTGAGCCGAATTAGACGAGCAACCCAAACCAAAAATATCTTTGGGACTGGTCAATGATGGACTGAAAACAAATATGCCTGATTTCACATTTATATGCCACCGTTACCGACAATATTCCGACATTATAGCAACGTCACAGAGTGGATTGTGGGCAGATTAGCTCAAAATAAATATATCTAAGCCCAAACAATATGAGAATATTTTTCTGTGATAATATAAATAATAAACGTATAGGAGTAACAAAAAATTGGATCTGGCTACGTCCGATCTTGAAAAACCCTTATTGATGTATAAGAAGGTTGATAATTCATCGGTTTATAATGTAAACCCTATGTAATAGTTATATCAGGTATGTTTTGTCCCGGAATGACATTGGCTATGACTGGCCTTCAACTTTCTTAATCGTCAAATGGGTAACTGTCAAACCCTCACTCGTGTAATAAGGTTGACATTATCCATGGGTTCTTAAGGAAAACCCTAAGTAATTTTTAGATATGATATTGTTCGAATGACAATGTATATAGCATTGAACAATCTTAAGCTCCGACCATGGATATTGTTCGAACCCTGGCTCATTAGATAGGGTTGACTATTTGTGGCCATAATTGGAAAACACTTGGTAAATGTTGTAAGTAATATCTCGTGCCATCAAATGTAATTTGCTACTACTGGCCTTTAAAAAATTTAATCATCAAAATGGGAATTGTGAAACAGACACTTGTGTAATAAGGTAGAATATCCCTAGGATTATAATGAAACCCCTATGTAATTGTTATAGCTTGTATCTCTTTTGGCCTTGAACGAGATCGACTATGTTTCACATTGAACAAGTTGAACCACTACGATTGGTAATACTCGAAGACTTTCAGTCGTGTGATGTGGGTTGTCTAAACATTGGCTTAAACAGAAAACCCTACATAGTTGGTAAAAATAATATCAGTTATTACTGGCCTTCATCAATTTTAACGGTAGAAATGGTAATGTTTGTACCTTGACAATGTATTAGGTTCACTTTGATTTTTCTTATTATGGAAAACCTAAGTAACCAATAGAACATATATTTTCTTGGCCACAAAATAGATGAAGGAAAGCCTATCAAAACCCTAGAATGCAACTTAACATTAGATGTCTCGTTTATCGAGGATTCACTTGTTTAGCCCATTATATCCCAGTGTAACCATGTCATTACTGTGATGGTGAAATACATCGTATAACCATACAATGGGTCGACACATCGGCGATGTCAGACATTCATATGATAGGGGCCCTGTTGGACCAATCTTAACCCAATAATAAACCTAAAAAACTTAAGACCGACACGTCGCATGTGCAATGTGACATTACATCTCTAGTGGGAGAATATATAAATGCGCCATAGTTGGGGGAAAACACTAAAAAACCTTAGACGAAGGATTTTTTTGCCAAAAATGCCGCCTCCATCCCCACCCACCCAAAAGACCCAAATTTCTTCCTCACCATTTCCTTCCTTCTTTAACAAATCAACCAACAAAAACACCGAAAACCTCCACCACCATAGAAGCCAAATGGAAAAATAAAAGGGAAAAGGAAGATGTTCCTATGTGAAGGGATTCCATTAATCAAAATTGTGGTAAGGATCCATCTTTCCAACTTGAATGAGTGTTGAATTTTCATAGGGTTTTCCAATTAAGCCCTAGGGTTTAATGAGTGAGTGTTGATTATTTATAACACCTTAATTGAATGAGTGTTGATTATTGCTTTGTGATAGATATTTCATCTATTTCCTTTGTAGATTGTGGACTATACATATATGGTAGTAAGGTTACATTAAATATCCAATTTTTTCAAGTGTTTTGTGTGTATCACATGTGTAATCTTGCTAACAGTGGTTATTTCATATGGAAATCTTTCATTTTCAACATTTTCTTGATGCGAAGATGAACTTCATGACATATGTATTTTGTAGTTTGAACCAAATGCATGATATGTTTGTAGCCTAGATCTTATGTTTATGATTTTTGTTGTTTTCGGTGATTTATAGTTGTAAAAGTCCAAATTTTGCCTAAAAATGAGTACGAAATAGGGAATATGCGATGTCGCAGAAGTCTAGTAAGTTTTTAGGTCGATAGGATCAATTAGTGGGCAGCCTAATTTATAAACTTAATTTAAGCACGGGTTTGGACTGACATTGCATGCAATGTCGGATATGTGTAATTGGACAAGTACAATTTAGGGTGTTCTTTTCCCAACCAAAATGAAACATGAACATCACACCTTATTACTAGAGGTGAATCAACTCTACTTACTGCCTTACTCTTGTTTGTATTCTATTAAGGATTGTGGGATGGTTATGAATTAATGTCAAGTTTTTTAGCAAACATTGGATGGTGGCCATCATCGCATGAACAATGTGTTTTTGAACAATTTGTACTAACAAATGGCATAAAACATAGGATAAATTTGCACTTTCATATTTTATAAGATTATATTGGCACTTTCGACCAAAACATAGGGTTAAACATGTACTTTTCTCTAAATTCTAATAAGGAAATAAAATTATTTCCTTGTGGAAAAGGTTATGGATGGTAATTTCCTAATAGAAAGTTTCCTTGTAACTAAAGTCTGACAGAAATAAGATTCCAAAGACTATAAGGAAATTATCAATTATAATCTATCGAGTAATTGTCCAAAATGGTACCCACTTTTAATCGAAATTCACAGTTTGGTACCCAAATTTTAAAAATGCGTCA
>JAUOBV010313130.1:0-11022 GCA_032360425.1 Rubia occidens | reverse complement strand
GATGTATTTTCTAAACATCAAATTTTAATACACCATTATTATACATAAATAAAATTATCGTTGGTCAAATATGGTATGCTAAAGTTGACAAGTGTGCAACTTAAGCTGAGACGGAGGGAGTATTTGATTCTTGCAAATATTTTCCGACACCTACTTTCTCTCTTTTCCCCCTTAATTTTGACTTCGTTCAGAAGAATATGTTTTTCCATCAAAAATTCCTTTTATTTTAATGACGGCGTTTTAGAGTCAAAACTCATGTTTGATTGCGTGATTTGAAATTCCCAGTACTAATTAATTTCTGATTCATTTTCTTTTTTAATTATAAACCACTATGAGGAGATTCAACTTTCAAAATTCACCTTTTACCGGTTGACTTGAAAAATGTATAATTCTTTTTTTTCTCCCATAGTTAAAAGTTTTAAAATTTTAATATTTTCAAAACATATATTATAGCGAATCTAACAATTTATCGCACGGTAATATTTATACTTACTACCAATTTAATTTTAGCGTCAAAGTTAGAAAGTTTTGACTAAGTAAATAGTTAAATTTCAGGTTAAAATGGGACAGGGGGAGTATTTTAATTTCGATTATATCAAATGTAATATTTAATACTCCCTCCGTTCATCTAATATTGACACACTTTTCTGTCAATTTTCTCAACCCTTGTTTAACCACAAATTCCATATTGTGTGTATATATATATATAAGTAGTAGTATCATCATGAAATGTATCATTGATTTTTTCGTAATATGTACTTTCTAAATATTAAAATTTTACTCGCCGTTAATTTACGCAACAAAAATTATTAGTAATCAAACATGATTTGAGAAAATAAAATGAAAAGTGTGCCAAAACAAATGAGCAGAGTAGAAAAACCGGTGATTTCTTATCGAGAAAATTAAAGATCTGTCAGTCTATTAATATTGTGATCACATAGTACACATTTTACGCAAGTCGCCGATGTCTTAGGGCCAAAAGGCGATGCGCTCGCCCTCAGCGCCCCACCCACCCGACACCACAGACATTGGTGGAGAGGTAAGTCACGGTAATCCAGCACCATGACCCGTTGGCTGTCCACATACTCGGTGCGCACAAGGGACCCCCAACTACACAGGAAATCCCCACACTTAATTTGATAGTTCGCTGATTTGGTTCCTAGTCCAACCGCCAGCTTAGATTTTGCACCATTCAACTTATTTATAAATTAATATTATTTATTTTAGTTTTAATATTTATTCTAGATTTTTACCACATTTAATAATAATTCTGCGTAGGTCAATTCAATAAAACATTAAAAAATCATTTTAAAAACTAAAATCATTTTAACTGATGGTGGGCAAGTAATATCCTATAGAATTAACGATTTATCGTAATCCCTCTTAAAATATCTCAATTATTCCACTTTATTGAGTTTTTCGCTCCATCGTCTGAAATATGAATTGATTGATTATATTTTATAAGAAATAACCATACGTACCATAAAGTGATTTAGCCTTACAATCGGAATAAAAGATAAAATCTCTCATTCTTAGAGTCCTGTCATCCCGTTCCCAGGAGTTGATGTGGAGGTAAATCACGACGTTCAGTGGTCAAGTACTTGGGTGATCACTTCCTCATACTCACAAGAAATCCTCTTACTGTATAATTCTTATACTACGACTATCTAGATTTGAATTCAATGGGTAATGAGTTAAATGAGTAACGGGTTGAATGTGTATTTGAAAAACATGGATCGTACAGGGTGGGTTTGCGGGTTGACAGTGGGTATACCCATATGACACTAGTGGAGAATGACTTATTAAAGGCGGTTCTATTGAACCAGAGAAGACGGTTTAGAACCGTCTTCTTTGGCTCCGCCTTTGATAGATTTCGATCAAAGACGGTTCAAATAACCGCCTTTAATAGGGTTAAAAATAGTTTCCAAATTCAAAAACTAATTATGATCTTCCAAAAAATAGCTTGGTTTCCGGCAGCGAGGAAAACCCAGATCTGAAACAGCAGCAACACACATCAAGAGAAACTTCAAAAACAACAATGCATAATTTATTTTAATAGATAATGTAAACAACAATACACATTACACTGGAACCTAGCGGTGACGGTTGCGGCGGCGAGCGGCGTTCTTCCCCTTCTCCAACGAGAAACCTTAGCGAACCTAGCGGCGGCGATTCTCCTTCTCTGGCTATAAACCCTAGCGCAGCGATTGAGCGCCGGGCTTCTCCTTCTCTGGCGGTGGTTCTTCTCCTTCTTTGGGGGGAGGGATTCTCCTTCTCCAGCGAAGGGAGTGAGTGGCTGAAGGGGGGAGCGAGAGGAGGAATGGCTAGAGCAGCAGAGGGGGTGAGGTGGCAAAGGGGAGGTGACGAAGGGGTGAGGTGACGAAGGGGTGGGGAGAGGCGATGGAGGGTTTAGGATGCAGGGTGAGATGCGGTGGTGGGGTGGAGGCTGCGGTGAGTGGGAACGGGGAGAATTAACGGCGGTGGGTGGAGGTGAAAGAGGGAGAAGGAATAAATGGGTGAAGGAATAATGGCGGATCTGAAAGTTGGAATTATAAAAATTATGTATATGGGTTCTTGGCCAGGAATAAAACCTAAGTATATGGGTTCTTGCCCAATAAAGAGCCCACTAGAATCGCATTTATAATATAAAGGTGACATGGGATAGCATTTCTGAACTCTAGCCCTTCATTAAAGGTGGTTTTAAAGGCAGAGCACCTTTAATTTATTCGAACCGCCTTTAAAATAATTTGGGAGGGATTTTCAAACTCAGAAACCCTTCTGGACATCAATTAAAGGCGGTTCCGATGGAACCACCTTCCAACGCCGCCTTTAATGTTGTAATCCAAAGTGCAGAAATGACTTTGTAAAATCTGAATGTGCAAAAGTAATCCTGGATTTCATTGACAGAAATGTCAACAACTAAATTGGCCGGAAATCAACAAAATGATAATTTTACTCGTCCGTTAAAAATTTAAAAACAAAAAAATTGTAAAAAAGACAATAATACCCTATCTTCTTTCTTTCTTTTTCCATTTTCTCTTCTTTCTTTCTTACCTGAGTTCCAAACGGCGTTTCAATCGAAACCCAGATCGAAGCCACCCTCCATAACTGGTATTTCTCTCTAATCGTCGCCAACCACCCTCGCAACCCATCCCAAATTCAGCGGCGGTAACGGGCTAAGATGATTGTAGCGGGGGAGATGAAGATGAAAAGCTGGGCTAGGATTGAGGGCGGGTAAGGCATGGCGGGGCTGAACTAGGGTTGAGGGCAGGTGGAGCATGGCGGGGCTAGGCTAGGGTTGAGGTGTTACGCGAGGCTCGGCTAAGGAGAGAGGCTAAGTTAGGGAGAGGTGGAGTGTGGTGGCAGGGCTAGGCGGAAATGGTGGTCTGGCGACATGCGGCGGTCCGGCGGAAATGGGGTCTGAGGGTTGTATTGGCACTTACATCAACTAAGTAGGGTTATATCTGCACTAAAAATTATCTGAGGGTTATATTGACACTTATGTCAAGTAGGTAGGGTTATAATTGTATATATCCCATAAAAAATTGAATCACTTGCAAGCATAATTTAAATGCCTACAAATCACCTACAAGCATATGATACAAGTCCTACATAATTTTGAGTCAACGTAATTTTATTGCTATATTTTCCAGTAGGAAAGCTACATGGAATGTGATGGATGACTGGCCCAATGTTTTACTGGGTACACAGGTGGAATACCATCCAATTAGCAAATTAAGTTTTGGAAGAATAGTAATATGGTGGGACTTTGCATTTACAAAAACAGAAGATGCTTTACTGGATTTAGCAACACTAGGATCTTTGTTTCCTATCTCTTGTCTTGGAAAAATGAACTAAAGAGCTTCAAAGGAGATACAGAAGCAAACTATTGCATGACTCTTCGACAATTTTCAAGCGTACCAAACAAAGAAATAAGAGTTGGAGAATTCAGACGCCTAATGAAGTTGATCAATCATAGTCATCTGATTAGTGATTATACCCTGGATTCATCACTGATGTGCACCATATAACATGCGTTAACCAATGCATTTGACATAATTGATATTATGTTTTACTTGGTTGATTGTTAGTTTTAGTTAGGTTTACACGACAAAGTGTTTAGATGACCATTGTTGGTTTTCTTGTCCAACTCCCGAGTTTTGTAAACTTGAGCTAATGGACACTTTGTATTCAGGGGCACCTTGATCTTCATTTATGATCGTACTAGTAGGTTGCTCGTGGATATTTTGACACCATTTGGTGGAAGGCCATTCGCAAGAATGGTAGAAGATATTTAAAGGTCATTCACAAGAATGATAGTAGTTATGAAGGTCACAGACATAAAGTGTGGTAGTAGGTGTAATTTAGCAAAGGAAGGCAGAATTCAAGTTCAAAAAGGTTGAGAACAGAGGAAGGCATCAATCGGCCGAACCAGTCGATCGGTTGACCGACCGGCATGAGCCGACCAGGGCCGACACGAACTAGCCAAGGTCAGCACGAGGCTAACCTAGCATGGCCCGTGCCAGGTGTTCTCAGCACGGCCCGTGCCAGAGGCCCCAGCATGGACCGTGCCAAACTCAACTGACCGTATCCCTTTTCTTTGATCCACTCCAAACAAAGGCTAAGTATGGGTGCAAACCGTTCCATTTCACACGGTCCGCATCGTTTCAAGTCACCTATGCAAATACCAGCCCATGGGGTGTGAAGAATAACACACCCGTGCAATTTTACTGAGCAAAATGAGGCTCCAGCTGATGGCCCACGCCAAACGATATGGGACGTACGATCAGAAGCATCAGAAAGAGACTGCACCCTGTGGTCCATGTCGGGTGACACGTCTCACACCAGCACGAAGCAGATGGCCCATGCCAGACTGGGTAGGCCGCACCAGCATGAGGCCCGAGCCATGCTAGACCGAGCGTCCAGCGCCAGCACGAGGTTGCTGACCGTGCTAGACCGAGCAGCCCGCACCAGCACGAGGTCGCTAGCCATGCTAGATCGAGCACCACACCAGCATGAAGGGTACTCGGTTGGCATGATTTGTGCCGATTCCCACTGGTCGTGCTGGTTGCAGCTGCTAGGGTTTTTTGGTCTATTTTAGGCCTATACTACTATATATATGGACCTATGTTTACTAGGGTTTAAATAAAAGTTCCTTTTTTAGATTTCAAGAGTAGGGTAGAGAGAGAAAGAAGCTCTTCCTTCTCTCTAAATCTTTCTTCTTCTCTCTCTTTAGTTTTCTAGATCTATGGCTTATTTCTCTATATTTTCCATGGATCTAGTTATTAGCAAGTAGTTTATTTGCTTGGGGATTATATTTGTTAGCATGTTTTGGTAATGTTTTGTGAGATTCCTTAGATCTTCCTATTTCTATGTGTTTATAATATTATGTTGGTTTGTTTTAATTTTCATGTTCATTGAGTGAATGATACACTCTATTAGCACACACTCTAGTCTACATTTATGTTGGCCCATATATTGATACCCCCAAGGAAGAGAAACCTAGATGTGATATGGGTAGTGGGGTCCGGGTCCACGTGGGTGTGTGCACGTAGGTTTTTCCCGAGTTTTACGGTTACGATAATAGCACACTAGTCTTAGCTAATGAGTTGGTCTATAGGGTTACGGGTAGAGATAGAAAATATTAGCAAACTAGGGTTAGCTTATTTGTAACCCTATAGCCATTGATAAGGTGCCTATTTTCATTTGCATATGTAGGTTTAGGAATAGAGCATTCGTGGTGTAATGCCAGGGACGTAATCACACGGGAGAGAAACAAATATGCACAGTGATAGAACCATTGTTACACTCCCCTATGGAGGCGGTGCCGATAGAAGACTATAAGAGCACCCTCTTGAATATGATGGAATCGAGGATCGAAAAATTTCATCAATTTTATAGTTTTATTTTCACGTGATCTTTTATGCTTGTAGTTGATAATTGAAACCCCACCCCCAAAACATGTTTTCCAATTTCCAGCTATTCCTAACACATGGAAGGATTGACAACATGGATGGGGCTATGTTTAGTTAACTTTTAGACACCTAGTATCTCTGTGGACAAATTCGGTCTTGCCACTATCTACCCTATAGTAGTGAGCTTGGGAGCAGAATATAAATCTCTATCTTTGATCCTTTAAACACTCTCCTCTCGGGTTAGCAATCGCTCTTAATGACACCGGGAGGAAGGGAGTCAAATTTTGGCACCGCTGTCGGGGATGATAGTTTAAAAGTTTAATTGTTAACTTGCATAGCACGTTAGTTGAGTAGTTAGTGTTGCTTTTATTTTTTGTTTTGTCAGTTTTTACTGTTGAGCCTTTGTGATAGTGATCCGTGTACTTCTAATCCTTTTGCCAGTGTTTCTTTTAGTTGGATATGTTTGGTTCCTAGTTTATGTTAAACACCTGTGCCATGAACTTAGGGACTTTACACTATCTAATGGAGTACGCAGGTAGTAGGAGAAGAAGCAGAAAGAGAACTAAAGTGGGGGCTCAATAAGAAACGAATTTAGTAGTAGAAGAATCGACAGAGATCTGCACTTTGAGGGAGTTTATGGCTTCAAACTTTGAGAATAAACTGTCGTGCATCACTTTTCCCCCCATTGTCACCCAATGTCACTTGCGAGCTTAAGAGCGGTGTGATCCAATGCCTACCAAATTTTCATGGGATAGCCGGGGAGGATCCAAACAAGCACTTGTCGGAATTCCATCTTGTGCGTACCAATATGAAGCTACTGGGAGTCTCAGAAGAGGGCTACAATTTGAGTTAGTTTCCCTTCTCACTTAAGGATGCGACCAAAGATTGGCTCTACTACCTTCCGCCTTGATGCATCACCTCATGGATAGATATGAAGTGCAAATTTCTTGAGAAGTATTTCCCAGCTTCCAAGTCCGCAGGCCTCAAGAAAAAACTCTCCAACATCTCCTAAATGGCAAATGAATCCCTCTATGAGTATTGGAAAAGATTTAAGAGACTGTTGGCAAGTGTTCTGTACCACCCATTCAAAGAAGGGGACTTGGTACACTACTTGTTTGAGGGACTCTGTGATGATGACATGAGGATGGTGAATGCCGCTTGTAATGGTTCAAATGCTAACAAGAGTCCAAAAGATGCTATGACACTATTTGAGGAGATGGAAAATGGTACAAGACAATTCGGCACAAGGTCGAGGGTGAAAACCTTTGAGGAACCATCTCAATCCCCACAGCTAGAGAAGAAAGTCCAAGCTCTTGCCTCCATCACTATAAGAGATCAAATCTATTACTTGACGCCTTTTACCTCAATTTTTTTCTTAACACCAAATAATCGGGTAAAAAGTTCTTTTACCTCAGTTATTTTTTTCCGAAGTAAAAGATATCATTTACCTTGGTTATAAAAAAACTGAGGTAAATAATTTCTTTTTTTACTTCGGTTATTTTGTGAACTGAAGTAAAAGGTTAAAAAATAGAAGTAAATAATGTTACCGAAGCATGTGCAACGTCGCACATGTACCGATTTTGCATTAAATGTTGTTTGCACCGACATGTGGACTGATTGACTACCGAAGTCGCTGGTATGTGAAAGATACATTTAAGTAAAGAATTTGATGGAGTTTGACAAAAAATGAACACAAAAGATGGTTGTTGTGCGCTTCTCCCCATTTCGGCGTCTCTCTCCTTCCTATATCCTGTCATCATGATTAATTTAAGGGTATGTATGTAACAGAACAATGCGACATTACAGTAGATAGAAATCATTGTGCTACAACACCATAAAAATCAGAATTAACTTTCATAAATGTCCATACCCTTTTTTCAATGGTTTTAAATAGTAGAATTATTAAATGATTTTATAAAAGCATGCAAAAATAAAATCGCATATATACATAGTGAACTATATTATGTTCAAATAAGATAGTTAAGTAATTTGAAAATCAGCAGTCATGAAAATATCCATACAAGTTTTACATAAATTTTAACACAAGTGAAAATAAAATAAATGCAATCACTATGGACAATGATGAACTTAAAGATGATAGACTCTCAACTCGTAGCACCTCGAAGAACAAGGTGTCCCCAATGTGTAGGTTGTTTCCCCTAAGAAATTCTCCAAAATCCTTCGGAGAAAGGTCATTGACTCACCTTGCCCCAAGTATATCATACGCCACTCTAAACTGTAGCACCTCAGCACTACATGAGTATTCTCAGTCGGCAAGAGTGGTACAATGTCACACGGGATGTACTGAAATAAATTTTAAAAATTGTAATATATATATGCAATTTTCAACAAATAAAATTTATTTAATTAAAAGTTTCACCAAAGTGGGGTTTTTCCCAAAGTTAAGCTGCTTGAGAGTGAAGTGGGAATGTGGGCTATCAAGAGCCATCGTATGATGGTCGACGTCTAGCAAATTAACAGTCTCTAGGTTACGATGTTGTGTTGTGAACTGTATAAAAACCAAAAAAAATTAGTTGTTATATATAAAGTGTGAAGATTTGTTAGCTAGTATATATATATATATGTACATTGGTCGAAAACATGAAAAAGGGTGGATTATACGATCCTTCGCCAGCCATCAGACCTGCATGAAAAAAGTAGTTAAATGCAACAACCCTAAAAAGTGCAAGGTGTGACGTCGGCAATAACGTTGCCGGTGTATGTCGGCTCGAACCAGTGGGATGGCTGACATAAATATATGACTTTGCATAGTTGCAGGTTAAGCCGAAGACAAAACTGAAACAAAAGTGAAATCGCATATGCCAAACAATTGTAGAATTTAGTGTAATAATGCTACTTTGGTTACATTTTGTAAATTTCGAAGGTCACCTTGGAAATAATAAGATGCAACGTCACACTATAATTGCATAAACCGAGTTGTGGAAGACAGATTAGTGACGTCGCTTATATCAGAGGTTGCTACGAGAAGAAAAACATATTACAGGAAAATTTAGCATAATCAATATGATACTAAACAAAAAACATTTTGCAACAAACCAAAACATTGTACCTAAGTTTCAACTAAAGGAAAGTTCACACACGCAAAAATCAGAGAGAAAACTAGATAGCCAAAAAATGAAAACACATTCACAGACAACATATCTGACACTGTAAAGTAAGACTTAGAAAAGTTTGGTGTTAGGAGATGGAGAAGAATAAACCTTTTTACAGAGTAGCGAAGATGAAGAGGAAGTTGGAAACTGTTGGAATTCATGGGAAATTTGTGAATGGATGGTTGAACTGATTTTCAGGGTTCCCTTATTTATAATCGTTTCGAAACAAAGTCATTTTGAACCATTGTTTTGCCCGCCTCGACTTAGGCGACGTTGCAGCAAAGTAGGATCAGGCGAGATGGTGTTGATGACTGAGCGACGTCACAAACTTTGGTGGGCTTAACAATTTGGGTCCACCAAGCAGCTTGTCAACAATTGGAAATTACTTAAAAACAAATTTCGCAACACAAGTTTGCTAGTTCAAGGCTTATTACCACAATACCCCACATTATTTTTTTGTTCTTTTACAGATACTTTTATTCAAACTTTATGCGTATGTTAGGTTAAATAATAAGGATTGAATAACATTAAAATAACATAGCTAACACGAAGATTATAAATTAAATATTAAATATCGAAATACATAAACAACAATCTTGTTCCAACTACGATACATCAATATGGAAGAAGTTCGACATTAAAAATTTTAGGGTCGGTACGATTAACCAGCTCTAAGTAGAGTGTGTCCCCTTTGCTGAGTCCCCCAGCAATCAGAAACTGCTCCCAACCCTTCGGCGTTAGGCTCTTCAACATCCTGTTTTCCGAGTAATGCATGTGGTACTCCCTTCCATTGCACCTAAGCACAAAAGGAAACTTCAACGGCAGCAGGAGCTCCATAGTCTGGCTAGGGACGTACAAGATTATATATGAAAAATCATGTGTTAGTTAATATGAAAGTAAACTATAGAAAATGAATTTTGAAAATAAAATTAATACGTGATAGGGATTACTTACCAGGATGGGAACTTTTCCAAAATTCGTCTGCATCAACGTGTGGATGAAATGAGGAAAGATGTTGCCAAATATAGCTCGCGAACGTTCATAGTCCGAATAGCTATGTATATGTATAAATTAAATTTGAATATTGGTAATACGAGCTGGCAAGGAAATACATTCTAAATATAGAAATTAAATCGCTCACCACAATGGGGTCATGGCGAGAACTAGCAAGGGTAGACATGATTCCTGAAATTCACATTTTAATGATTCGTTACAATTCAATTAATGCAATCTGTTAATCAATTAATATGTATATCTGCAACATGTCAAAGCGAATTCGCACAAGGTTTGGTTTAACCGAGTGGTTAACCGATACGTATGCGATGTCATATGCTAGGTCATCTACACAAATTATAAGTAATCGATGTCATATTTGGTTTGGTGAAACCGAATGGTTAACTGACATATGTGCAACGTCTTATGCGAGATGAACAACTAAAATATGAACATACAACGCCGCACACTAATCTCTCTAATTGAAGTAGGAATGATAGATATGCCATGTCGTATTCATGATACAGGGAGACTCTAGCAACCCTAGTGAATAGGCAAACAGAGATGACCTAAGCAAAAAAATAAATTAGCGACAACCTAACCGACATTCTTACACCCCCAGAAACTTATCGGTGAACCCTAATCCATAGACACATCTTACATGAAGCGAATAGCACATTCAAACACAACGCATCCACATAACAATTTCAATCGGGTATATTTAAAAATAAAAGTAAAATAACCAAATTTTGAAACCATACCTTTGAGAGGATTGGCAGGAGAACTGTTGGAAAAGTTGAATGTTTAAAGTAATGTATGAGGTGGACTCCATATAGATAGACATTACGGACTTTATGCATTTCACCATAATTACGATGTCGCATGCATGTCAACATGATCGATACAATACCGATGGTATGTCGACGTTGACTTGTCTAACTGTGGGCCTAATAAGACTGCGTAACCGACTTTGCATATAAGTCGTTTCTTGCAAAATACTA
>JAUOBV010313020.1:0-11024 GCA_032360425.1 Rubia occidens | reverse complement strand
TTCGAAGAATATGTGCTTTGCTGTTTCAGGAACTAGATCACAAAAACAACAAAGACTTTGATTTCCCATAATACCAAAACCTCATAGTCTATTTGTGGTAACAAGTTTTCCATTCAAGAACAACCATAAGAAGAATATGTGTTTTGGCAGAATTATTTTATGCCAAATAATCCTGAACTTAACTCTCTTCTCTTCTCCTCCTTTCATTTTGTTATAAACCATTGCAACTTTCAGCCTCCATTTTTTTTATCCTTTCACTCCTTCAGTTCTGGGTGAATCTTAGTACTGAGTTTGAGAAAAAACTTCCATACCCAGCTCTGAGAATCTGTAGCCTTGCAATCACATAATTCCTTTCCATTCATATAGTAAGCTTGTAGCCATTGAATCTACAGAATATCCTCCTTCTGATCAATATCCCATATATGCTTACAGAGTGCTGCTTAATTCCATACACCTGGATCTCTTATCCCCATTCCACCATACTTCTTGCCCCTACTAATAGAATCCCAAGAAGCAGCAGTAAATCCCCTTTGATCTTCCTCCCTTCCCCATAAATAGCAAGAGCATATATTCACTATTCTACCAATTATATTTTCAGAAATCTTCATTATGCAGCCCCAATAACCAGTAATACTAAGCAGACCTGAATTGATCAGTTGAAGCTTCCCTGCATATGAAAGATTTTTTGAACCCCGTCTTTTTATTCTACCCCTTATCTTTTCCAGCAAGCACTCACAATCAGTTTTGTCCCATATAAAAGAAGATAGAGGCAAGCCAAGATATTTCATAGGGAATTCACATTTCATAATCTTCAAATAGTTAGCCAACAACAATTGATCAGTTTCACTCATTTTTGAGAAAAACATTTTGGATTTACTTGTATTTACTCCTAGCCCAGTGACATACTGAAAATCCTCCATTATCTATTTTACTCTCTCTACTGACTTCTTCTCAGCACTGCAAAAGAGTAGCAAGTCATCTGCAAATAGTAGAGAGTGAATTCCATTTTTTTGCACCTTTGGTGATAGCCAATCAACTTCTGCTTGAAAGATCTGTTCAGCATCCTTGTCAGATATTCCATACAGATTATAAACAATAATGGAGACATTGGATCACCTTGTTTTGCACCTTTCCTAGCTTCAAAAGATTCAGTATACTTGCCATTTATAGCTAAACAAAATGATGAACTTTTGTTTCACCTTTCTATCCAGCTAACCATTAAATCAGGAAACTTCAATTCTCTCAGCCAATCCATAATATAATCCCATTCAATATTATCAAATGTTTTACTTAAATCAAGTTGTAACACACATCTAGGTTTCATACAATCATTTCTATATTTGTGTAAAAGTTCTTGAGCTAGAAACAAGTTATGAGAGATGTGTCTACCTTTTATAGCACTTTGGTTGGTGCTCATTATATTCGATAGCACAGGTCTCAACCTAGCAAAGATAATTTTTGTGATTATTTTATAAACCATTGAACATCATGATATAGGCCTGTAGTTTGAAGGTACCTGTGGAAGCACAACTTTAGGCAGCAAAGTAATTACAACATTGTTGAAAACATTGGCCATTTCCTCTCCATTAAAGAAACCTTTCACAGCTTCAGTTAAGTCTTTCCCCACTAACTCACATGATTCTTTAAAGAATTGATTTGTAAAGCCATCCTTACCCGGGCTCTTTGCAGGATGGATACTTCTTAGGGTTGTTAGCACTTCGTCCTTCTTCATGGGTAAGATCATGTGCACGTCTTGTTGTACCTTTACAACCTTTCCAAACTTCACCACATTCTTATCCAGTTTCCCAGTTTTCTTACTTTGGCCAAGCAAATTCTTAAAATGTAGCATAAACTGTTCTTCAATTTTATTCTGATCAGAGTATTCAGCATCTCTCACTCTCACTTTAAGAATGTTGCTCTTATATTGTTTAGCTTTCATGGCTGAGTAAAACAATTTGGTAGGCCTGCCCCCTTCATTAAGCCATTCTAATTTTGTTTTTTGCTGCAGAATTTTTTTTTAGCTTCTTGCAATCTTTCAACAACTCTCCTGGTATTCTGCTTAGTTTTTTGCTTCACCACTGAAAATTGTTCACCATTCAGTTCCTCTTGTGCTTTCCTTCAATCTTGCATACCTTTTTCCACCTTTTCTGCTATTTCACCAAATTATCTTCTGTTCAGTCTGGCCAGGGGTTTTTCAAGTACCTTTAACATGCTGGCTACATCCTTCAGACACTTCGCTTCTTTACTGCTCCATATCTGCTTGACTGTTTCTTTAAAAAATGGAGAAAGAGAGAACATGTTAAAGTATTTGAATGGTTTCTGAAATGTTTTAACTCTAATATCAAATCTAATCACCATAGGGAGATGGTCAGAGATCAATTCATCTCTAATTTCACATAATACATTCCTCCATGCATCCAACCACTTCTCATTTATAAAGCTTCTGTCTATTTTTCTCAAAATTCTATCTTCGCCCATTCTTCTATTACTCAAGGTATAGAATTACCTGTAGTTTTTATGTTCATCAAATCCAGTGCTTCAATCACCTCCTGAAACTCCTCCCATTCTTTCTCCTCAACTGGTTGTACTCCAATTATGTCCGTAACCTCTAATGGACTGTTGAAATCTCCCCGCAACAACCAAGGTTTATCTCTGGTTTCCCTAGCTTTTTAAGAATTTCCATAACACTGTCCTTCTCTCATCAGAATTATGCTCATAGACGGCAGTACAATAATTGCTCTCTCGAGTATCCTTTTTCAAGATCTCCAAATCAATCCACTGCTCTTATTTACTCAGCATTGTGACCCCTAGAAAAGAAGCTTTCCATAACACACAAATTCTACTTCCTGTTATAACATCCTCATTTGTCTCCAATTCCCAATCAGAACCCAAACTTTTCAGTACCTCCAGTTTTTTCTCTTTTTAAATTTTTGTTTCAAGTAAGCATAGTAGTCCCACTTTTTTTTAGCAAACAAAAATTCTTGACTGCACCATGTTTACTATTTTATTGAACCCTCTTATATTCCAAAATACTTAGTTATAGGCCATAATTGGGTTTTTCCTCTAGCTGCTTCACAAGTCTCCTTTGCACCAGCTTTTCACTAGCCCCACTCTTTTCATCCTTATTCACTCTGAGTTATTTGTTTGTTCCCCTTCATACCTCTACCCAATCAGATTATCATTTCTAACCTCTTTTACAGCTTCATTTTCTGTGTTGCCTTCTTGTCTTCTAGCCTTTTCTTTATCTTCTTTCCTGTTCTCAGTTTTGGCTATAGGTACATAAACTCTCCATTTATTTCCTATCTCAACTTGCTCCTTCTTCTTCCTACATTCATTACCATTATGGCCTAATTGGTAGCATTCCAAGCATTTTACTAGTTTTCACTCGAATACAATATGTTTTTGCACAATGATCTTATGTTCATTCAAACACATAACTCTATCAGGAACCTTATCTCCGATTTCAACCTCTACTTTAATCCTCGCAAATGACAATATTTCTTTCTCAAGAGTAGGCTTATCTAAGCACACTGTTTTGGCTATAGGACTAACAATTTTACTAATCAGTTTAGGGCTCCAGTATGCAGTAGGCAGAATTGGCAATTGAACCCAGACATGGACTATACTAGGTTCATTAAGATCTATATCAGCAGACCAAGGCTTCATTATAAGAGGTTTCCCATCAAAATATACATTACCATCATCAATTATCTCATCACAACAAGATATTGAATCAAACTTCACCATGAAATTACCTTTCTCCAGATGTCAGACTTTGGTGATTTTCTTCCCCCAAATCCGATAGAAGAAACCCTCCGCTACTTTAAACGGGGGGTTGTTTCCCATAATTTTGCAGACCATCGAAGAATTCTATTGCTTAGCACTTTCCTCCACTTCCTCCATAAATATTTCATCCATTTTCATGCCTTCTAGTTCAATTGGGTCATAGAATCTGACATTCTTTGTATTCTCAGTGAACAGACCACTCCATTTCCTCTCCTCCTCATTTTCCATCCTATCTCCCCAGGACAATTGTTTATCTTCTCTGATTTCCGTACCCTTTTAACTTTCTCCGTGCTCCAGTTTTATTTCCCTCTTTCTTGGAGGTAATAACCCTTGGAATTGGACATCTTCTTCAGCCTTAGTCGTCAAGTTTTTAAACCTTACCAACGATTTTGGAGTAACTTCACTATCCAGTACACTTTTCAAACCCTTCGATTTCTCTTCAGCTATGATTTTTTATCCCTCGTCGATACTCCTTAAACGAGCGAGTGTCTTCTTTGCCAATTTCTTTCCCCCGGACTTGCCCATGGCGACGAAGTTTAGAGAACTCACCAAATATGGGGAAAAAAAGATCGGAAAATCACACACATTCATGGTGAGATCGCACACAGTCATAGCGATGTTGGTCGAACATTTGTATTTTTTTCTTTGCATTTGTAGTTTTAAGATCAGGGTTATTTTAGTCTTTTCTTATTTGGTCAACGCCGGAAAACTACCCTTATTTGGTCAACGCTGGAAAACTACCGGTCCATGCTGGAATAGTGTCAAAAGGTTATATCGGCACATCTGATGCAAAAGTTAGGGTTCCAATAGCACTTTCAAATTATACAGGGTTGTATAAACACTTTTGTGAAATAATAGGGTCATTTATGTATTTTTCCCTATAAATATTAATATTATCATATATGATATTGTTGGATTCGTCATAACAAGTAGTTTCTAAATATCAACTCTTTATATGCCACTATTATACATAGTTAAACATATTAACAGACAAATATGTTTCTTGATAACAATGAAAAAAAATTCATGAAATTTGAGGTGGGATGGAGGGATTACGCAATGTAGACTCTAGGGTGTGAAATCCAAATGCAATTGGTTTTTATAACTAAACGAAAAGGCCTTTTTAAATCGTCCTCATCAACAGAATGTATAGAGCCTTCATACACCAGATATTGCACATAAAATATTTTTGCCCTTTTCGTCTTAAAATACAAATGCAATTGGTTTTTATAACTATACGAAAATGCCTTTTTAAATCATCCTCATCAACAGAATGTATAGAGCCTTCATACACCGGGCATTGCACATAAAATATTTTTGCCCTTTTCGTCTTAAAACTTTATTCCTGTTATTTCTATCAATCATCTTTTGAGAGCTTTTATTTTCATTACAATGGCAGCTTTAGTACTTATTTTTGGGGAGAATGTTGATTTGAGTTTTGTTTATACAACCTAGTAAAGGAGCATAGAATGATTTACTGATGGTAGCCATATGCAGCCCATCTACAATGGGCCACAGCCTATAATAATAAATAAGATCATGAAGCTAATTCAGCCCAGTAAGATTTACTTATGTCTTAGTCAACTGTCATGAGCCCAAGGGTTAAATAGTGTTTTGCTATTCAATAAATCCTCAACGATCAAAGCAGAGAAGGAAAACGGAGTAGAAAGCTGAGGTGGGAGCTTACGACTTCTTGACTGGGAGTTAGAGTTGGTTTTGGAGCAGTTTAATGGTAGTTAACTAGTTATTGATTGTATAAAATTGACAGGCTAGTATAGGGAAGGTCATCAGATAGATTTGCTTATCACGATTGTGTAGTTTTGGAGCTATTTCTTTCTCTCCTAAATTTGGTTTATTTTGTAGTTTTAGCTTGATTAACTCTGATCATAACAATTGGTATCAGAGCAGGTCAATCCTAACGTGAAAATTTGTTCAAGAAGTGTCGAAGCGTTCAAAGATACCAGCTATGATTTTTTCGTCCTTTTCTGGCAGCAATCCGAGAGGGTGGTTGGAGCACTGCGACGAAGTCTTCTCAATCTTTCCAGATGATGTTAAGATTATGCTGTTACAACCATATCTTGAAGGAGATGCCCAAGATTGTTTTCAATGGCTTCAAGAAAGGCATGGCGGGAGGGTATCTTGGAATAATTTTTCTTACTGGCTCTTTGTAACTTTTGGAAATTGGTGGGAGAGCGATTGTCGTATAAACCTCCAGAGCCGGTCAAAGTTTTGGTGAATCACGATATCGAAATCATGTCAATTTGGACGATATCGGGATGTGAAGAGTATCCCCATATTCATCCGGACCAAGAAGAAGAATGTGTCGACTAAATGGATGGGATTTTGATGCAAACGGAGGCTGCAATTGAAGAGGTGGATTTTCCATTATTTTCCGGTGAGCATCCGAAGAATTGGGTGAACGAAATAGATGCTTGGTTCAACCTCAGTCCAGTTCCGATGAGTCAAAGATTTGAGTTAGTTCGTTCTCATTTGGAAGGTAGGGCAATCTCTTGGTATAATGCGATTAAATCTTGTCACGACTCCTTTACTTGGGAATAGTTCTTAGATATGACAATTTATCGATTCAATTCAGAAAACGAGATCGATGAGCTCGTAATGAAATAGGAGGCAGAGGGTTTGGATATTGGAATAGAAGAATTTGAGGAGTCAGAATTGGTTAGGAGCTCGCAGGAAGATGATTAATCTCATACACCAATTCTGGTGGTATCTTCTCCGTGTAAAGTAAATCTAAACTTTCATGATAAAACTGAGATCCATGTTGAGCCATTGACAAAAATGGTGTCTCGTAGCATGCCTCCATATGTTAAATAGTGTTATTCTGTTGGTAGTAAGAAGAAACTGTACGTTATTGATTCTGGCAAAAATGGTGATGAAGTTTTAAGGTTTGATGCCAAAATTTATGTAATCGTTAATGGAGTAATTAATTCAAATGAATTTTTTGGCAGTGATAAATTTCATATTGAGAGTGTTGAACTGAATGATAACAATAAGGAACCTATCATGTCTTTGACCCTGGTATTCTTTGTAAATCATACACGAATTCATATAGTGTTTCCTTGGGTTTTGCATATGAGTGAGAGTTGTAGACTTGTCGAAACTATAAAGCGTTATGACCCAGGAATTTCAGAACCGGAGATGAAATCTTGTAGTGTGATGGGATCGTATATCAAAGTTCCTGTGAGAAAACGATATGTGGCCATGATGGATATAGTGAAACTTTGTGAAGTTGCTGAGTTTAGTTTGAATGCTAATATGATAAGTACTGATGAGAAAGGTAACTGTATCAAGACTTTCAAACTCTTTGATCCGGGCATTTTTGTTTGGGAAGGTGAAGATTTAAATGGCAAGAGTGTATCTCAAGTTCAAATACCAATTGCAAAATGCAGCTTTGATGGTGTGAATACAAGGACAGATGAATGTTATTGTGTAGTGTTTACGATCTCCAAAAGAGTTTTAGATAGTATCATTCTGATCATTAAGAAATGCAACTGAAGTATTTGTCAAACTACAGTTTAGCATTGAGGTGTCTGAAATTGTGACTGCATTCAGAGGAGGGACAAAGATGATTTCCAAGCTGGAACAAGTGATGAGGAATGGTATACAAAAATTGCTAAGATACATGTTCCAAATGCATCACCTGCAGTAAAAGAATTCTCAATACATGATGCTAGAAGCCAAGAGGGAATTACCCTTGCTACTAGTGTCTCAGAACTGACTCCAACTTCTCAGATTTTCTGATACCTATAACACTGGATCACATGTTAGCAAGGATATTAACAATTCAGGTGAAACTCTTTCAAGAGTCATCTTCAGAAATTCAGATTGTTCAATGCCATAGTCACCATATTAGAAAACACTTCTCTTGCAATTGTTTTACTTGGAAAATCAGAAAGAATGTGTGGAGTTTGTCAACATATGATGCTTCCAGGGAAATATGTGGTTGCACTATTAAATAAAGTTACTGGCAAGCTGATCTGCAGTTCTAGAAAGTTTAATGGGGATGAAAGCAATTGTGTTCAAGTGGCTGGCTTGTTTTTAAGGATTAGGAGAGTTACCATCTTGCACTTTTCCAGTGAGTTAATCATGGCACCAAAGGTCTCTTATGCTGTTAATTTCTTGAAGTATGAGATTCTAGAAATGGAAAATAAGAAAGGACATCAGTGGAGAGCAAGAAATCACAAGGTTTGGAGTTTGGACTATATGTATACTTTGGTGCAACATTTAATGAACAAACTGGAAGTTCATGTGGACATTTAATGAGGTGAAGTCATTAATACTGATTTTGGGTGCAACGTTTGGTGAGATATTTATTGTTTAGGCCCTTTCAGTTTCTTGCCTCATAAAGCTAAGCACAAGTCATCAACATCTGGTACATCAAAGTTGCTATTATTCCAACACTGTAATATAAACATCAACATATATGGCTTACTAAAGGTTGTCTTCTTTACTTATTGGTTCGTTCAAATTTCAAGCTTGAGGACAAGCTTGTTATGAAGGGGGTTCTACTGGGGAGAAATGAAAAGCTTGTCATCTATGATTGCATCTCCAATGGTAGCTTAGCAAATGCAGATTGCAGTAAGTTCAATCTTCTTATTTCTTACTCTTTGAGTCTAAAAATACATGTTCATATTTACAGAGCTCTCATGGTACCAACTGGCTACTTTTAAAAAAACACATAATGTTATGAGTCACCTACAGATCGATCCACTGACAAAAACATGGCTTGAGTGAATCCAATCTCTAATAAAAGTTCCTGCAACTTATCAATGAGTTTGATAAACTTTGGGATAGGTTAGACTATTTGCTGAGGACTGTGTTTCAAGAGAATATTGGGCATTACACTGCATCAATTTACACTGTATCAATTAAGACATAGCAGCACCAGCACCGACCACGCAAGACAAATCATATTAAAATCGGCACATCGGATACTTTCGGGGGGAAAATAACCAGAAACATATAATTACGAGAAAGAGGTCTATCGTGAAAACACATCCAGAATAAAAATGCCAGCAGAATAACAAAATGAAAATGAATACTTCTTCAACACTTCTTATGTGACAGAAATCATTCCCAGCATAAAATCCGAGCCTATTATGCAGCTTTACACAATTCTACAATATTAATCTCAAAATCTACGAAACTAATCAGATATTCAAAATCAACCTACTTGAAATCCGAAGACCTAAAACCCGAAGCATTCATAAAATTGTTATGAATGAAAACGAATTCATAAAATCTTCTATAATACGAATTCATAAAATTAAACGCTACAAAATGGAAAATGAAAACGAAGAATCAACGAATTAAAAGGTTATGAAATCACTGACTTTCGCGTGCGCGAGGCGATCGGCGACGAATGTGTCCTCCATCTTCGGCTCTGGAGAGAGGTTACGTGTTCACCATGGATGACGGCACCATCTCGAACCTTCGCTCAGATTTTCTTCTTCTCTGCCTTAACGTCTTTCCCTTTCAGAAGAAGACCCCAACTCTATTAACGCCTTTTCCTCTTACCCAATTTGGGATTTTGTGTTTCCCTCCCTGGAGGGACTGGAGTTTTATTTTGGGGGTAAAGGTCATATTTGCCCCCTGAATTTATAGTTTTTTGTTAGGCACAAATTTTCTATAAATTTAATAATTATTTTTGTTAACTTTTAAAACGGTATAACTTTATCCTCAAATTTTAAAACAGTACAACATCTTGGTATTTGGAAGTAGCAAGGCTTAAAAGAAGCCATGCTCAGAGTAGAAACTTCCTCCCAAATTCCATTACTAATATTCATTAAATTATTAGTATATTATTGATAGTCGTGAATGTACTAAAATTTATTAAATCACTAAATCTAGTAAATTTAATTATATGTTCGGGTATAACTAAATTAGATAGTTAATGTAATCAAATTAACTTACACACAAGAATGCATTAAGATGATTACATACTTAGGGTAGTAAAATTGTAATTACATGTGATGTAGCAAATGATGTAGGAGATGTAGCGAAATTTGTTACACTTGTTAGTGTACTATATTCACTACACCATAAATGAATTAAGTATTATTTCATCTTAAGGTGTGGCGAATGATATAAGAAGTGTAATAAATTTCACTACATTTGAGAATGTATTTAATATCCCTACACATTTCATATGTGTAACTAAAATTGTGTAACTAATGGACTTTTTTTTTGTAGTGGTAATAAAATCATGGAAGCTAAAGACTAAAGTTTATGCACCAGAATCAGAAGGCCAAGAGGAGAGGGAAGTTTCTGTTACCTTTCATACTAATCTTCTGTAATTGAATAGAGTACACTTGAGCTCCCTAGTACTTCATCAGCTAATCTTAATCTCATATGCACCACTGCACCAGTTCTGACTCGTCGGCATGCTCAATACTCGCCCGCTAACAAATCAAAACCTAAAATTAAAAAATAATCACATTTCAAATTGGTCAAAGACACAACATATACCGAACACAAAAAATAATGGTCGAAGAAATAGATCCCACACTCAACGGTCGCTGCGACTGCAGGACCGACACATAATTCATCCGTCGAGCCACGAATCAAGCCTTCCTAGGCGCATAGGAGGAACTTAGAGTAGCCGCTGAGGGTGGCGATCGAGTGGTGAGGGTTTCATCAAGTGAGGGTGGCCATTGAGCGGTGGGGAGAGGGGTGGCGATCGAGAGATGGTGAGAGGGATTGAGAGATACCAAACAAGTAAGGCTGAATGTATAGATTAGCTTTTCAGCTATATATAGGCAAAGATTTCAAGGGTTAAGATTCAATGGATCAAAAGCAATCAACCGTTCAAATTTATTTAAATCAACTACACTTATATTTAATTTTCCTTTTAAAACTCATATAGTTTTAAATTATTATAATTTATATTTATTTTTTATTTTTTATGTTAAGTCCTTTTTAAAATATGATGTTATGCTAATTTATATCCTTTTTAATATTGATACTACATATTTTTAATAAATGTAATTATAAGCGAGTAGAATCTAATAGGTCATAAAAAGTTAAATATGTTCATAAAAATTGATAATATCAAAATTCAAAAATATTACTAATATATATTTATATAATAACATATACATATTATCATATTCATATATCATATTCATATTTATAATCAAATAAGATTTTATTATTGTTGGGTAGGCTCTAATAGGTCATAAAAGTATGTATATAAGGATATAAAAATATTGATAGTTAAA
>JAUOBV010312914.1:0-11024 GCA_032360425.1 Rubia occidens | reverse complement strand
TAGAATTTTACGGATGTTGAATTTTTTTTACCACCATTAAAAGTATAATTTTAACGACACTTTGTATTTAACCGCCGTTACAAGTTGCTTAAACCGTCGCCTAACACTTTAGACACACGTTTAAACATCAAAACCTCCATATGAAGGTGATTTTCTGGACTAAATCCTAAACCATCATAAATTGAAACCTTTATAAACCTTTCCTACACTAGTGAGATGTGAAAATAAAAACAAGCGAGTATACCAAATTTGGAGGGGTTTGCTGAATTTATATAGACCGAATTCGTTTTTGTGGAATACTTAAATCGTTATGACTTGTCGTTCACCTTACCTTACCTATCTGTTTTCTCTCACTAGTTGAGACCTCTCCCTTCTCTATATTCATAATATTACTCTTCTCTCTTGCTTCTTCTTATTCACTCTCCTTCCCCATTCCCCTTTTCCCCCATTGGATTGTTGCATTATTATGGCTTTCTTGTCTTATACATTAGTAAATAGTAAGAGTGTGGACTTGCAGTGGGAGTAGGGATGACAATGAGGAGAGACAGGTAAAGATTATAGTACCTCAATATCCATGCCCATCTAAAATTTTCATAACCATACCCACCCTATCACCCATGGCGAGTACAACATTAAAATCCACCCCGACCCATCACGCATTTGGGTCTTTATACCCACTTCAAATCCATTTTACTCACCCCATTTATATCTCCAAAAAAATCTAAAATTTTGCTTTAAAATTAATAATATTATATTAAAATTTAATAATAGTTACATGAAAATATTATAAGTAAAAATGCGCATTATGGATAAATAATACTTTATCATATAATAAATTAGTGTGTACATAGCGGGTATAGTGGGGTGGGGTGGGGTGTGTATGAAGTAATATCCATACCCGATCCACTACTCATGGCGGATATCAATTTTTATATCCATACCTGCCTCACCCCACCAAAACTATATCCATGCCTGTCCCATTGGACCGGATGCAGGGCGGACCTCCACCAAAACCCACCCCTTTAATAATAGTTTCAACTAATATTTAAAGAAATTTATTCTGACACTTAAGTTAGTGTTGTAATTCCAAACTTCCAAAGTGAGAGAGTAGTGGCCTCGATTAATGACATTATTTTCTATTTTGTCCTATTAATAGCCTTTTTAATGCAAATTTTAGATTATATTCATCCACTCAAATTGCTTTTCTACTCTCCTAGTTCAACATCCTCCACTTATTTTACTCTCTTTTTTAAATAGTGTAAATTGATTGAGTGCCGATCTTTAAGGATCGAAGGGAGTATTTTTTAAGACGATTCTGACCCGCTAAAGGTGGCAACATCGTGCAACCTTGCGAGCGATGCATGGCAGCTTGCAAATTGATGTCCCTGAAGCTTTCGATGTTAGATCTGGTTTAAGGGAAGAGAAAAAAGTTGATGATTCAAAATGGCTGGAAACTACAATCATTTGGCATTAATTTTACGAACACGAGGATCCTAAATTTCAATTCCAAACATCAGTCACAAACCTTCAATCGCAAACATCAATCCCAAAATCAAATATATGAACGAAATCTATAAATAAACTCAAACATACAAAGAAAGATAACCCCTACTCGTACTCGGTCTGCTCCTCTTCTTCAACATTTGTAGGTAATCAACCTATATGAGAGCGTTTGAGAGTTTCAATCGGATGCCATCTGAGCATTGGGGTTACCTTTTTGTTAGGAGATTAATCTGATGCAGGGTAGGCGGCTAGGAGACTCTGAAAGAAGGGTGGTGAGGAAAGAAAAAAGAGGGAGCAGAGAATAAAAGATGAGGAAAGAAAATCGAAGAAGGAAAAAATGCAGAAGGGTGAGATTTTAGAATTTTACGGATGTTGGAATTTTTTTACCACCATTAAATGTATAATTTTAACGATACTTTGTATTTAACCGCCGTTAAAAGTTGCTTAAACCGCCGCCTAACATTTTAGACACACGTTTAAACAGCAAAACCTCCATATGAAGGTGATTTTCTGGACTAAATCCTAAACCATCATAAATTGAAACCTTTATAAGCCTTTCCTACAATAGTGAGATTTGAAAAAAAAACAAGCGTGTATACCAAATTTGGAGAAGTTTTATGAATTTATTTAGATCGAATTCGTTTTTGTGAAATAATTAAATCGTCATGACGTGTCGTTCATCTTACCTTACCTATTTGTTTTCTCACTAGTTGAGACCTCTCCCTTCTCTATATTCATAATATTACTCCTCTTCTTTTTTCTCTTGCTTCTTATTCTCTCTCCTATTCTATTCCTCCTTCCCCCTTTCCCCCTTTCTCCCTTTCTCCCATTGGAATTGTTGCATTATTATGCCTTTCTTGTCTTATACACCAGTAAGATTGTGGACTTGCAGTGTGAGTAGGCATGACAATGGGGCGGGGCAGATACGAATTATAGTACATCCATGCAGATGTCTGCCTAAAATTTTCATTCTCGTACCCGCCCCAACACCGTGGTGGGTACAACATTAAAATCCACCACCTACCCATCACGCACTTGGGTCTTTATACCCTCTTCAAACCCATTTTACTATCACATTAATATCTCCAAAAAAACTAAAATTTTGCTTTAAAATTAATAATATTATATTAAAATTTAATAATATTTACATGAAAATATTATAAGTAAAAAATGTGCATTATGGATAAATAATACTTTATTATATAATAAATTAGTGTGTACATAGTGAGCATAGTGGGGTGGGGCGGGTATGAAGTAATATCCATACCTGATCCACTACTCATGACGGATATCAATTTTCATACCCATACCTGTCCCACCCCTACTAATACCCGCCTCATTGGTGCGGATGTGGAACGGACCTCCACCAAAACCAACCCCTCTGCCATCCCTAAATGGGAGACTCACCCCACTTTGTTGTGTGCACCAAATGAGGAGTTTCACCCCTTTTGTGTGAAATCATGACTGAATGAAGTGTGATTAAAAAAACCTTATAAACCTTTTACTTTTCTTCAATTTTTAACACAACATTTCCTTTTCGAGTTCACTAATTTTTCAGGTGTCTTAATATTTAAGTTTTTCTTCTATGTCAAATTTAAAATTTCTCCTCATCATCATCTTAGTTTAAACATCTTTTATCATGTTTCATGTTCAAACCCACCAGTTAAAAAAGATATCAACGTTTTCAGGAAACGTGATTAAGATTTCTAGAGTTCATTTTCAATTTGGTCAAATTCCTTTTCAATGGCTACTGCAGGAAAAAAAAGGGTTCTTATATATGGAGCAGAAACTTCATAATCGGGGTTCTTCATTTCTAATTTCCTAAGGCCGGAGAAAAAGGTTTTGGATTAGGGATTTTCATGAGAGGAGCAAATATGGCTGTCAACCACATCTGGCTATCTCTTTCATGTCTGATTCGACTGTAAAGATCCCACTCAAGTGGTTCGCACAGTTGTCTTAAATCATTTTTCAAGATAAGAAGCATGTACAATGGAGAACCAATCTCAAACCACTCAAATCATTTCAATTAATTAAATAATCAACTTTTCTCCTTCACCTCAGCAATTCAAACCACAACTAAAACACTCTATTTTATTCTCCACAATGGTGAAAATCACTCCCAAACCACTCCATGGACCCCACTTGATTCTTCCTATCATATTCATTAATTCAACCTTTAATAATTAATTCAAATAAATTTACCTAACAAAATAAATTTAAATGTGAAATTTAATAATACATCTATAATTATTGAATTTGATTTTATTTTTTGAAATCTCATTTTCGAAATTAATTTTAATTTGTAAAATTTATTTTATGAACCATAATTAAACAAAAGAAACACATATTTTTTAAAGAATGTAATTTTTATTTTTAAAATTATCCAAAATTTAATTTAAATTTTTAACAAAAATCAAATTTTTAAAGAAAATTCACTGTTTTCCAGAATTTTTTGAAATTGCATGGAAACAAATGGCATGAATATTGCCATGAAAATTTTCAGAAATTTTCTTTAAAAAATTCAGCTTTTAAAAACGAAATTAAACAAAAAAAATCAGCATTATTCAGCAAATTAACATTGCGTAGTACTCAATTGTTCTCATTCGACGAGTCGCCATTATTCAGCTTTCAAACGAATTCAAGGTCAAAAAAACAAGGCGCAAATTCTTTGTCAAAAAGCAAGGCGCAAAAAACAAGGCTCAAAAATCAAATCCCACGTGAAGTTCCTGACAAAGTCAGGGCTGGAACGGTTCTCATTTGAGAACTCTCTCCTGTGGGTTGAAAGCTTTCAACCCGCTTTCAATCCCCCACTGTGGGAAATAATTGTTCCTAATCGGTTCCCATTTTTAATTCAACCCACTCTCAACCCCCCATTGTACATGCTCTAAGAAGAAAACGGCCTTTGGGTTATTTGGGAGCAGTTATCTAAATTGTTAGGTGGATTTTTGAGTTGAATCATTAGTATCTAAACCATATTACAAGTATAGGATTTTGGAGCTGAATCATTACAAGTATAGGATTAATACTGTACTTTCTACCGAAACATCTGAACGAGCTTTTTCAGCTATGAAAAGTGTGAAAACGTGTCCCGGAAACCAAAGGGAAACTAATTTTTTTGCGAGATTATATGTTGGTCTATGTCGAAAAAGGATATTGCAGAGACATTTAACATTGATTCGATCATCGATACTTTTTATATGATCAAAGAGAGGAGAACACAACTTAAATATAAATAAAAAGGCCGTCTATTTCAAAAGTATCAATTTTGTATTTTCTTTAGCACTATTTTATCTTTAGCATTTGATTTTTGGGCCTTTAAATGATCCTACGTATAATTCACTATGATTTGTTATTTTAATTGTCAAATCAATTTTTTAATATAACTTCGATTCCCCCCCTATATGAAATTCATGGTTCCGCTCCTGTTTGCCAAGTCGTCATGATTTTCGCGAAAACGAGCTAATATCCCTGAGAGCGATGTTACAATTTTTATTGGATCTTTTATATGTAATAGTACAGACTAATGTTGACATGTAATTTAAATATGTCTGCAATATGATAGTTATTGCTAGAGACTAGTTAGGCTGGATGTCAATTCCACTCATTATAATTACCGCTGTGCATTTTTTCCATCTGATTGGTTTTTTTTTTATTATAAAAAAAACTCGTAGAACAATAATATCGCGGAGAGAATCTTCTGCTGGGCGGCATCCACTTGGGCCTCTGTAGTACTCGAATTTTTAAATATGGATTGCTAAGTCTCGATCGACACGACAACTAGCTAGTGTGATTAGAGTAAATTGTTGTGGGAAAGAGGGATTAGAGTACTCCTCTGTCCCTATTTTCGTGTCTTGCTTCTTCTTTTGTCACTATTTAATAATGATTTTATAATTTTAATATTTTAAATTATGTTTTAAAATAAATTATGAAAATTAAATATTCTAAAAATATGTGTTATGATGAATGTAGCAGTATCTCATGTGATATTTTTCACATTTATAAATTTTTATATTTTTACAATACAAAAAATCAATTTTATTGATGAATAGTGATTTAAGACACTAAAAAGGGAACGAAGGGAGTAATTTTTTTTACCCATGGGGTTACCCCATGCCTCTGAATAGATCCGCCCCTGCCTACCGCTACCTCGACGTCTGGGTAAGAATTATTGTGCAGGATGGTGCTAGAAGCAATCCCTCGACCTCTACTCACCGAATGGGGTCCCTCAATTTATGTTGGCAGTTTATCCTTGACCGGTAGATGAATCATCGGCTAGGTGTGGGGAAGCGCAACTGCATCTGCCTCGACGGGGAGTGCCCCTTTGAGTAGGATTAACTCACTGAGTTGAGGTCGCTATGGCAGTTTCTTCTTCTTGGCTGGGATGCTGAGTAGAAGCTTATTGGGCCAAAGGCTGGCCCAGGCATGAGAACATGGGTCCACTCCTTTTGCACGAGAGTCCAAAGGTATTACACCCATGGGAGTTCGAATCTCCCCTTTTTTTCTTGCTGGCCCTAGAACTCAAAGCTCAACTGTTCTTTTTCTTTATCTCCTTGAGCCACCTCTCAGTCTCGTCATTGGTATCACTATATTTAGGATGTTGTTGAAGCCCTCGGCTTTTAACGATGTCCATGTTTTCGTAAAGGTACACCTTGAAATCATTGATGAGGGTGGGCTCGACCATCCTAAGCCAAACGGTGTAAGCTCAAAGTCTATACTTGTAAGCTTTGAATGTTATGTCTTGCTCGCATGAGTATTCTCTATTGATAAGCAATTAAGCAGAGTTGCTTGGTCTCCTTAACTACTTGCTCCAAGCATCGCACTAGAGATCGGAGCTCTTTATTCAGTTGTTTCAAGTTAGTGAGCTCGGTGGTGGCTTCTCGAACGCACCTACGAAACGAGTTAACATTGTCCAACTGCTTTTGGGCTTCTCGGCGGTAGTGTTCACTGTTCAATAGCCTTTTGCGAATGAGAAGAAGATGCTCTTAGAGGCCTTAAAGGCCTTGCCAGTGGTCAGACACCCATGAATCAAACCAAACCTTGCGTTAGTAGTGATTTTCGCGAGGAGCTGGTCAAAAAAGAGTTTTTTCTCGATGAATAACCTGTATTTGGCAGTAGCTATAATGTCCCTCTCTTCCCTTACACGACTAAGTTAGTCAAGGAGGCTGTTCTGCATATCATGGTGGCCACTCCGCTATAGATCAAACTCCTCATGTGCAGCCCGGAGCTCACCTTTGAGACGATGGCAGTGTACCAATATCGCCCAGAATCGGCCAACCTCTCCTAAGTGTTGGCAAACTTCTTCTTGACCCTAGAGATTTCACCCTCGAGGGTGGATAACTTCCCCTCAAGCGTGACAACCTTCACGTGGGGCTTGTTGGATGCCCTCTCCAGATCACCCTCGAGCCCTACTACCTTGGGCTCGAGCTCTTTAACATGGTCAGCCTAGACCTTCAGCAGCTGCATTTCCTGCACCTTAGCCAAGAAGACCTGGAGAACAAAATCTATGGCTTCCAGCATCAAAGCCACCTCCGGGTCCGCAAATAACCAATATTTGTAGAGATCTAAGGTGATAAGGGAAGTAGCCCTATCGTCGAGGAGGTTTTGCTCAGTAACCTTCCTTCAAAGGGGGGAAGGGCTAGGCGAGCGAGGCCTCTCGCAGACCCCTCTAGTTTGCTCCTGGGCCTCAAACTCAAGGTTAACCTCGGCTTCAGCTTTAAAGCCCTCAGGATGGGCTTGGTCAAGAGGGTCAGAGGTCAATTGAGGCTGGGGGAGGAGACTCTAGCCTGGTTTGCCAAGTTTTCAACAATGAACTCCTCAACTACCAGCTCCACATCCTCGTCCAGAATGCCGAAGTTGCAACTGAAACCCACTGGAAAAAAAGAAAAGAAAAGTGAGAAAAGTAAATAGAAGCATTGACATGTGACAAAAAAATAAAGACAGGTGTTTTCAAAATGTCACAAACACTTTCACGCAGTTGGGGGTGGGGGGTATTATCCTTCGATGAATCCTCTACCCTATTGGTAATGTCCTGGGTCGATGAAGCCTCACCCAACGGGTAGGTTTGGTGCCCTGAGGTTGCGCGGAAACCATTGAAGAGCTATCACCATTGCATTTTTTGCTTTTTACCTTCATAGAAACCCCTTCCCCGACATTCGAAGTGGCTTTCTTCTTTTGTTTTCTAGGCTTGTCACCCTCACCTTCCTTCTTCTTCTTCGTCTTCTTCTAAGAGGAGGCCTTGTTAAAAGGGTCGGTGAGAAGAGGTGGCTTGATCAACACGGAGGCTTGGCCGTAAACCTATTTATCATACACTTCTGAGAGCCAAGTGTAACCAGACCCTTGCTTCCCGTAAATGGCTACGATATCTAGGGACTCCCCAATAACTTGTCCATATCTACAACCAACTTCTCAGGCACGCAGTACAGGCTTTCATTCTCGAACCTTGGCTTCGAATTCATTGGAAAACCCAGTAACATTTTGCCTCACACTCGAAGATGTAGATAGGAGGTTTGTGCTAATTTTTTTGCAGTTGAAGGCGATCTGATACTAAGGGTAAGAATACCCTTGACTTCTGTATCCTTGTGCATGATGGGCTTACTATAAGGTTTATAATAGAGAAATAGGAAGAACTCATAGGAGGGAGTGATCTTCAGGTTGTGTCATTGGGTTATAAAAACCATAATGTAGGTTATGACGCTCGAATGGAGCTGAGCTGGCTTGACTTTGTGCTCCTTGAGAAGATGTGAGAGGAGTAGGGGAAATGGGATGCAAAGCCTAAACTTTAGATGCCATTTTAGATGGCACATCTCCCAGGTCAAGGGCTGCAAGGGGTCTCGTCATATCGAAAGACCTCTGGTCTGGGTCCATAGGAACTTTGACGGCGGCAGAGAGAGCAGCAAGCATGTCGGAGATCAGCTTGGCAACCTGCTGGGAACTTTCCATAACAGGGTAACAATGTGCCAGAAATATAACCTCCATTCCTCATTCCTTTTGATCTTAACTTCACTCGAAACCCGTTCCTTCTCCACCATCCACTTCCAGCGTAAACCCCTATATGGTGGTGGACACTGAGCCGATGCTTCTCTTTCTCCCCCATCGGAAAGACCTAAACTAGCGGTGAAGGAAGGAACGATGGCAGAATCTTTAAAATGAGAATTGTTCTCTCCGCCGGCAGAGGACCCAGAAGCGGTCAGAAAATATTCCAGAACTCCCCCTTAAACCACAACGATGTTTGCAACATTTCTAAATGAGAACAAAAGAGTGAAATAGAGAGTAAATAGGAGACTTACTGGTGATTTGGCCGGTGTTCTCCTGAAATACAATGAAGAGTTTTCTTATGAAGAACAAGCACCTTGGAGAAGTTTGGGGAAAAAAGGATTAATGTTCCTCAAAGGCAGCTTACATAGAAGACGAAGAAAAGGTTATTGATTAACTCAGGTCACCAAAAATTAAGTAAGAAGTTTAAACACTTGGGATAATGCGCTCGCATGAGAAAAATATTCCCCTCTTTATTGGGAAGGGGGCACACATAGAATTCATAACAGACGTCACTCGCCTAGAGCGGCAAGTAGGCAGCACGCGCCGTGTATCCTTTCCGCTTCTCTTATTTGAGGCTTACCTATGACCTGGGATCGAGGCCTCCCTACACTATACTATCAAGGCCTCCCTCCTCGGGAAAAAAGAGAGTCAAGGGTTGAACCCTAAGCTATTTTAAGGGTCGAACCCTTGGTTAAAATAAGAAAGCCAAAGGTCAAACCCTAAACCAATTCAAGGTCAAACCCTAAGCCAATTCAAAGGGCTGAACCCTTAGTTAAAATAAGAAAGCATAAGGTCAAACCCTCAACAAATACAAAATTCAAAAGTCGAGCTCCAAACCAATTCGAATGTCAAACCCTTAACAAATGAAACACTCGAAGATTATACCAATAGCCTAAGTAGGATTCGAAGGTCAAACCTTCAGCTTTCTGAGTGCTTATTGATAGTATACTAATAATCCTTAGCTTGAGTGTCTCATCTATTCAGCCAAAATATCCTTTGTGTAGTAACCATTCGGTTATCCGACCCACTCTCTCCCAAGCGTCGTTATACAATAGAGGAGGACGGATAGGGGTCAAAGATACAATTTATATGTATCTCCCGTTCCTACTACTATATTACCAAGAATGCTAGATAGTGGTAAGTACCGGGTCATCCACAGAGATATTAGGAATCTAGTAATCAACTAAACACATCCGTAGTCGGATCATCAATATGACCACGCGTTAGGAATAAACAATGTTGTAAAAACACTCATTGGGGGAGGTCCTCAAGAATCAACTACAAGCAAGCAATCAAAAGAATAAATAATATAAACTAACACTCGGGGAATATTCGCGTAACTTGGCCCTATTCTAGTGTTTGTGTCACGTGGTATGAAAAATGGTCAAAACTTCCCCCAATATGTCACATAGAGGTGCGCATATATAATCTTCCATCAGTCTCGCCTTTGCAACTAGGGGAGTGCAACAACGACTTTGGCACATTGCGTATCTCTACCGCTAGGCTTACGAAGACAAAGGAAGTAGCCGTCCAATCGATGGTTTCTAGAATCAACAAGATAATCCTAGTTTGCTACCTATTATATCTCTACTCGCAACCCATCGAACTCTTTGGTTGGCTTACTAGATGCATTCTAATCATGACGATTAACAACAGTAACATTTGTGCACACACCCAGTTCCAGACTATTGTCACCCCAAGCGCATCTAAGTTTCCTTAACTGAGGAGTAGCGATAGTGCACTAATATGAAAGTAGAATCGATTGTGTGCCAACAAAATGTGACAATCATGCAATTCTCTCTCTGGCCACCTACTAAGATATAAAAATGATCATTAACTTAAACCCCTAGTAGACAAAGGTCCATATATATAGTAGTAGGGAATTGGGCCTAAAAATAGGCCTAAAATAGGCAAAAAACCCTAGCTGCCGCAACTGGCTTGTGTCAGTTGTGCTATCATATTCTGTGTCATCTGGCATAAACAACTAACCAGGTCATCATTTTCTATTTTTGATCTATGCTCCCCATCATTTTTCACACCACGTGGGCTGGTCTTGGCATTTGTGTTTTGAAATGGCACGAGATGTGTAAAATGAAACGTCTCGCTCCCATATTTATCCAATTTTGAGTGAAAAAGGGGACCCTCGTGCCAGATTTCCGTGATACGGGCCATGATAAGTCCCAAACATGACCTATAAGAATTTGTGTGGGCGTTCTGGCTTTTGGCTCGCGCTAGGCTTGTGCCGTCTGCGCCAGCCCTTGCTGGTTCACTATTTACTCCACTACGGGTGAACCGTTGGACCAATTTGGGAGTTCTTGTAGTTGATTTTATAGTGCTTTAAAAGAAGAATCCAACGGTGATACCCTCAAGTGCTGATTCTTGTCAGATTTTACACAGAAATTCGTGCAACGTCGAACAATGAACCCTCTGTTTCTTCCTTGGCCTTCTTGAACTTTGAATCCTCCTTTCTTGGTCCCAATTCCAAC
>JAUOBV010312811.1:0-11026 GCA_032360425.1 Rubia occidens | reverse complement strand
CCGATTCATGCAACCCGGAAATTTTATCTTCATTTGTTCTAATTTAGACTTTAAAACTTTGGTCTTTCCATGACTTATGGAAAGACCGTCTTTCAAGAGACGGACTCTTTGCTAAATAGTGTTAATGACATTTTATTCATGAGAGAGAGTATAGAATAATTGTAAGTTTATTAATTTAATAGTTGATTTGTTTGTTTTCTCGGTGGTTGCTTTCTTTGTGTAAACGCACCATGATTTTCCCTACTTAATTTTACAAACTTTTGACACTGGAGGGGAATGCTTCCATTAAAAGCATTTGTGGAAGAATTTGTTTCCTGCGAGCCCGTCTCATGGTGAGAATATAAACTAGAGAAAAATAGTGAAATGACAAAATAAATTCGGAGGCAAATCTACAAACAAAATAGGTTCGGAGTCGGTTGTGAAAGTCGCACAAAACAATACGGATCAAATAACAATCACCTGTATTTTAACCCAAAATCCTTTGCCACTTGAAAGTGTGCAACCAAACTCTCTTGCTCAAACACGCCTTCGCCAAAACACATCAACGACTGACGATTAAACATTTGTTTCTTAAACAAAAACATTCACGAACTACAAAGGATAAATACATTTATAACCCTAACTTTAGGCTGAAAGTGTCAGTATAACCCTACAATCTCGGAAAGTGCCAATATAACCCTAACTAATTATTGTATGTGTCAATCTAACACTAATTTTTGAAAATTTTGAGCCGATATAGCCAAACTCCCTAATTCCGGCATTGACTAAATAATTTCGGGTATGATTAGAAACTGAAATGACACAAACACCTCTCTAAACCTATCTTCATTTCATCCTTCATTTCTTCTTCCTTTCTCCTTCAAACCTATCTCCCTTTCTAACACCAACCACCGTCCACCATCCGCAGCACAACAACCCACAACCTCTCTCAGATTTTGCTAGCAACAACAAAGAATCAGATTCGCCGCCAGCTTTCGCGTCCTGTGAAGTGTGAATTAGCTTTCGCAAAGAATCAGATTTTGTGTCCTGTGAATCCCTCCACCGCCAGGTGAGACGCCGGGTGGGACATCGACTTCTTTCCCTCCGCCGTTGGCTTATTCCCTCACCCTTGCTCACTTCTTCCCCTCCGCCGCCGGGTGAGACGCTGGTGAGATATCGGTGCCGCCTTGTTCGCCTCTGCAACCGGCTTCTTCCTCTCCGCAGCCTACTTCTTCCCTCACCCCGATCTCTTCTTCCTCTCCGTCGTGGGTGAGATATCGGCGCTGCCATGTTCAAACTAAATATTAAAGTCAAATGAGATACAACAGATCAAACTAAAAACAAATTAAAACTTAAAATCAGAACACGGAAATGAAAATTCAACTCTAAAAACTTCAATTTCCGGGTAGTAGATGATGCTCATGAAATTTAGCATTATGTTTTAACTATATAGCATAAGGGTAAAAAAAATTAGCAGAGCATGATCATGATTAGAATTTGCAAAAAATATGATGTATTGTTACTCTTGTGTTGTTTGATGTTACAAATATATGACATGATGTTTTAACTATACAATATTATAATGTAAATTCATTGAGCATGTTCAGGATTACATAGTGCAACATCACTGTGTTGCAAAAAGAATAGAATTGCTTTAAGATTGCATTTCAAAAATATAGAAGATGATGTTACTCACATATTGTTTGATGTTATAAATTTACGGCATGATGTTTCAAAAGAAACACATTCACTGAAATCCCGCGTAATAGCATGCTCAGATTTTTATAGTGTTTTTTTTTGTTTCAGATACAGGTTTACCAAACTTGTTGGAGATAGATCAGACTAAATCCCTTCAAGGAGTATGAGCAACTACATGGGAAGATATTGAAACATTGTATTGCACACATGCAAATTCACTTGGATTTGCTGTGCGGAAGCCGACATAGAGAATAATAAGTGAAGGAAAGATCAAAGAAAAATACTACAGGTGCTCATGTCAAGGAAAATCATTTTTAAGAACTCAACACACCCCAACCCATTAGTCACCAAAGAAGAGAACAAAGACCAAAGAATTTTTTATTACAAGAACAAGATGCTGGGCTCCAATCAGGATCAAGCTTGTCAATGAAAAAATTTGTGAAACCAAGCACCACATTACTAAACATAACCATGATTTTAAAGGAAAGAATGGAAGTACTTGCAGCATAGTGTGAGGAAGATAATAGACGAAAAGGAAAGAGTAATTGAGGCTATGGAATTGGTGGGTTAAGGTCGGCTGCAAGTTTCAAGTATTTGTTGTGCGATGCAATAGGAGAAGAAAATGCGGGGCACATGATGAGGGACAAAATTAATTATGTCAACAGATTGAGGATAAAAACAATTGAAGGAGGCGATGCACAAAATGTGATCAATGAGTTGTACCAAATTGCTAAAAGGGAGGAGGATTTCTTCTTTAGGGTCAAGTTGGATGAAGATGGTAAATTGACCACGTTTTTTGGAAGGATGCAATGATGAAAGAGAACTACATGCTCCATAAATATTTTATGATATTTGACACTACTTACAAGATAAATACGTACAACCTTGCTTGTGCTCCGAATGTGGGAATCAATAACCGTTGGTACAATTTGATGTTTGGCTGCGCGTTCATTGTCGATGAAAAGAAAGGAACTTTTATTTGGCTATTGGAGACATTCAAAAAGTCAATGGCAGGAAAAGATCCAGTACTCCTTCTGTCCCAGCCCAAATTACCCACCAACTTTATTGCACTATTCTCTATCAAAGTTTGACCGCATATTTGAATAGACCTATGTGAAATAATATTATCGTATGTGATCTTGTTTAATTCATCTTAGCAAGGATTTTCTAAATATCAAATTTTTATTTACCATAATTGTACGTAGCTAAACATATTTATGGTCAAACATGTTTATCGAATGGTGTTCAATGATTGGGCTGTGATTTGGGTTGGGACAGAGGGAGTAACCATATTTACTTCCCAGGACTCAGCTATGACAGGTGCAATAAAAAAAGTACTTACTACACCTTACTCAATTTCTATAGATGTTGCAATAATTGAAATGTGATCTTTCAAGTCTTTGGGTGGATGTTTTAAGAGCTAAACATATATGATTACACAAATACTATATAATCATATCTGTATTGATGTTCCAAAAACTATATACGATCGTTCAAGACTTTGGGTTGATGTATTAAGAGTTCAACATCAGTATATTAATAATATCTACATACATGTATTATATTCCTATATTATGACCAGAAGTTGAATGAAAAATTGCTTGATGCTTTCTGAATTAAATAAAAATATTAATACATAATGCTTGATGTTTTAACAGTAGCTTGTAACCTTTTATAATAACTGATTGATATTTCACACTGCAACCAATAATTGTACTAGGTGTTTAGTAACACAAGACACAGGTTGTGTTTGTGGCATTTGAAACATAATACAATCAGTCACTGTGGTAAATTGAAGAGCGATGAAGAACTCGGCATGGCATTTGATCATTGTTTGAAAAATTATGAGAATGAAGAGGAATTCCAGAAATGTTGGAACTCTATAATAGATATGTACAAGCTTTAGAACAACCAGTGGTTCAAGCGCCTCTATGAACTTTGAGAGAAATGGTGTGTCGCATTGACCAAGGACTTCTCTCGACTAGGACATTATCATCACAGAGAAGTAAAAGCACAAACAAGGAAATCAGCATCAGTGCCAACAAAACAACAAATTTGACACAATTTTTTTTCCAATCTTTGAATAAACTATACAAAGATGTATAAGCAGAGAGACAAGCAAATGATACAACAGGTCAATAGGAAAACCATGGTTCAACGGAGCAAGGAGATGGATTGTGGAAACATGCAGCTGAAACATATACATATAAATTGCACAAATACTTCGAGGGAGAATGGAAGTATTCCATGGAGAGTAAGACTGTAATTTTTTTTAACCTTGGGTTCAAAGAGGTCTATGAAGTCCACACTGAAAACAACGAAGGTGGAGAAGGCCTGTTACAAATAGACAAGATCAAAAGGTGGAATCAACTTCTCTTGCAAGTACTTTGAAGAGGTAGGATTGTTGTGTTTCCATACTCTTCATCTCCTCCATTTCTACATCACTTCAATTCCTGAAGATTACATCCTCGAGAGATAGACAAAGATGGTAAAACAAGAAATATGGAATAAGTTACGTAGAGGAACAACACCATAAAACAAGGAGATGAAAGGTAAAATACCAAGGCGTCATGATATGCTACGCAAGTACTACAATCTAGTGTTGGTGAAGTGAACATAGAAACTTGAAGAATCCTTGAAGAATGCCTAAATAGAGACTCGACTACAATCAATAAAATGAAGGCAATGGATACTCAAGAACATTTAGCAACAAAAAACACATGAGATTAATCAACAAAGATAACTCCCGAAATCCTCGATCCGCCAAAAAATGGAATAAATGCAAGAGTAAAAGGTAAGTTTGAAAGGAAGACACCAGGGAGAAAGGAATTTGGTTCCAAGACACCAAATGATCAATTGATGTAAGACCAACTTGTTGGAAGATGGTTACTATTTACTGTCATCCTGTGATGCTACACTGTGATGATTCAATTTTTTTTGTTTAATGTTTTACATAGACGTACTGAAGAGGATGTTAATTTAAACAAGAAATTCATAAGTTTTATTGAACTTATACATTCCACTGTTATTGCACTTGAATTAACTTCTTTGATGTCCCGCATTTATCCACTGATGCTCTTCTTTTTTTTACGTGATGATATACAGATTTAATTTGATTCGTATGAATTCATGTATATTATGGATGAACAAGTATTTTTAGTAATGAATTCAAATGAATTCAAAGAATCATCATTGTCACAACAAAAATATATAAAGTTAGCATCTAACAATATTTAATTTTAATTTTTAAAAATAAACCTTGTAAAAAAACTTAACATCAGAACAAACATTGAAAGGATAAAACATAAGCCACTAAAAATGGAACATCAAATTAACTTCCAAAATGATCACATTCACCACAAAAATAGAAAGAAAAAAAACTAAAAATATATATTACGCCAACCGGTGAACATGTCAATCACCATGACTGTCAAACCATTTAACATCGAGAGATTGTTCAAAATGGTACCCACTTTTAATCGGAATTCACAGTTGGTACCCAAATTTTGAATTTGTCCTTTAAAGGTACCCACTTTTTCATTTATGTCTCAAAATGGTATGCTTCAACAAAAAATATTGGTACTAATTTGGATCAAAATTGTGCCACAATGGTACCCATTTTTAACTAAAAGTACATTTTCCGGACATTAGTGAAAAAATGGGTTCCTTTTTAGAACAATTTTAAAATTTGGGTACCAAACTGTGAATTCCACTTAAAAGCGAGAACCATTTTCGACATTTTCTCCTATTTATAATAATAATATTAGGAAAAGTACAAAACAAACCCTATTAAATTTTGAAAGTGCCAATATGAAATTGTAAAATTTGAAAGTACTAAACTAACCCTTTGAATAATTAGGCAGATATACCTAAAATGCATTATTCCTGCGTGGACTGAAGGAATTCAGGCATTGACGTAATCTGAAAACACAAAAATACCCCTAGACTTACAACTGAAAATTTCATGACCATTCTACCCCTAAACTTAAAACAGAACTATTTTCCAGCCGTCGCTCACCACCCCCGCCGCCGCACCACGCGGACTGTCTCTGCCTATCATTTTCGCTCACCACCACTGCCACTTCGCCGTAAACCCTATCACCACCACCATCATCTCACCCTCCATTTCAGTCGAGCCCTAAACCCTAGCACCACCACCCCCTCCTCCATACCACCCCACCACCAACCACCTCGTATCTCTCCCACCACCGCGCCACCCTGGTCTACCCTTTCATCCTCGTCCCTTGTTTTGACGAAGCTTAGGCAAAAGGAGCTAGGTGATTCACCGTCGCTGGAGCCATGACTGAGCAGATCCGGCAAGCTACGATGTCGGAGGTTGTGCAAGACTGAAATCATGAACCCAACATTGCTCCTCTTCTTTAAGCCAGCGATCTTCGCAGCGGAATGACAGCAATACGGTGATGCCTTGCTTCCTCTTCGTCGGCGGGATATGGTGGTGATGTTTGAATCGATAGAACAGATGGACGGGTTAAGCAAAGGGGAGAGGGACAGGTTAAGCTGGAAGGAGTAGAGGGAATAAAGAAAAAAAGGGAAAAGGGGGAAATAATTAGGTTTTAAGAAACAAGGGTAAAGTTTTTTTCCACTCTTTTTAAAAAAAACACTCAGCAGGATTAGCCAAATTGACCGCTGACAAAATAGTCAACCAAGTTCAGGGTTAGATTGACACTTTCAGATTTTGCAGTGTTATATTGGCACTTTCGACCAAAATATAGGGTTAAAAATGCATTATTTTTTCATAATCTTATTGAGGTTCCTATAAAAAATTTAAATGTATTGCAATGTATAAATAATTATAATTTGACCCTAAAAGTTATTAAATGAGGTTTTCAATGATTGCCTAACCATTGTTAGACTCTCTTATAGTAATGTCATTGATTATAAGTTAAATTTTTCAACAATTAAATTGAAGTTGAACTTATTTATGTGCGATACGTAACTCTAACCCCAAAATGATATGGAGTATGGACTGCAAAAGAAAAGGTTAGCACAAGATGCGGAAGCAAAATGACAAGTAGGCTCTATTTGTCAGAGCTTTAAACTGATGTGCTTATAAGCAAAATACTTTTTTAATTTTTGGTGCTAAAAATAAAATAGTTTGAAAGCATAAGCTATTTTTCGGGGGAAAGACAGAAGCTGATCTTCTTGTATTTTTAAAATAATTCATTTTTGCTTTTAAACCCACTTTTTTCAAACAGAGCCATAGTGGGACGACGAGAATGAATCATCTCCTCCGCCACCCGTGGGCCGTGACGACTCTGCCTCCCGCTTTTTGTGGCATATCTTCATAACTGCCGGCCATGAAATTAGAGAGATTCAACGTAAGCGTCAATATCTAAGATTTTCTAAACAATTTTTTTGATAAATGTCAAAGATCTCGATTATGCAGGTGGGAGATTCAACTGAATCAAGGGGTATATTCTTTTGATGACAAGTGGCGGGATCATAAATTAATATAATATTAATTAAAATTATGCAAAGTCTCTTTCCATTGTTTATGGAAAGACAGAGTTTAATTAGAATAATAGAAAATGTAAAAGGTTTAGTCACAATATTAAAAATTCATTATGCAACGTGCATTAGTTATAAGTTTATCACTCAATTAATGCAGTCCGAAAATTTTATCTTTATTTATTCTAATTTGCAGTTTAAACCTTGGTCTTTCAAGAGACGGACTCTTAATATAATATTAAATTAAAATAAATATTTAAAATAATTCATATATGTTTTAAAAATAATTATTTTGAAGTTATGTTTTAAGAAATTAATGATAGTTTAAATGTTTAAATTTACAATAAAGAAATTGATGAACGGACTCTTAAAATAATATTAAATTAAAATAAATATTTAAAATAATTCATATATGTTTTAAAAATAATTTTTTTGAAGTTAAGTTTTAAGAAATTAATGATAGTTTAAATGTTTAAATTTACAATAAAGAAATTGATGAAAATACCATGAAATATTGTTCTTTTAATATTTTAATGAATTTATATTTTTTTTCTTACTAAAAGAATCCACACCATTTATTCATATAATTTTGGTATTATGAAAAAAATAAAATTAAACATTTACATATATATAAAATTAAACAATATGTTGATACTTGCGGGAACCCTGAACTATCCATGACTGAAGAGATTGTCCCCACTTCACTGGAGTCAACTGGGGAGATTTTATTTTATCTTGCGAAGAATGAATTTCTTTTTTCTTCTACGACAATTACCAAGAGTGGTAGGAGCCAGGCACTGCAACATCCACCGATTCAAACAATAAGCCGCATAGATAAGTTGAACCTAATGCGAATAAGGAGCTGGCAAAAAGAAAATGTAACTATAGCCCTCCATTTTTAAAAGTGCTTGTATATCCATGACCAGTCAAAATAAGTAAATTCATATCCGAGTATCATTTTTTCCTCCTAATTTAATTTGGGTACAAGTGCTCGCTTATATGACTTTGGGTACAATTACACTTTAAAAAAATTCAGAGTTATATTTGCACACAACAAAAAATGGAGGGTTATATAAGCACTCAAAAATTTAATATTTGATTTAACAAATATATTATATAATTAAAATCATAAAATAAACTATCCATAATTTAAACGCATACCACCTAACATGAGAACTCCTCATCAACGAATTAAAAGTTTGAAGTTATTGTTTCCTTTTTTAAGATACAAGAACGAATTAAAAGTTTGAAGTTATTGTTTCCTTTTTGAAGATACGTGTTTTTCTTGTCATTGTATTGCACTTCAGATTACAAGGATAAAAAAGTTTACTACTGCTATTAATACTCTTCTTTTCTTTTCTTTTCTTTTTTTTGAAAAAGAACACAAATAAAGATGGGACTTCTAACAAAATCAGGCAGGCCATATATACTCCCTCTAGTCTTGTTTTTTTTGGCCAAGAGAAGATAATACAAGTTCTTGTAAAATATAAAATTAGTGGTAAAAAATGTATTGGAATGATAAAAAGTAAGTTGAGTGAATAAAAATAGTTCACTATTTTCCATAAAGTAAAAGTGTCAATTAAAAAATACTATTCATAAATAATAAGCGTGGCAATATTAGTGGAACGAGGGAATATTGATAATTAATGACATTGATTTAGGTTTGGTCCACTGAGCAATCACCATCACCAATCCTTCTCGAGTCGAGCGGCTTCTATTATTTGCGTTAGGAGTTAGGCGGCTTCTAGTTCTTCATTACGTTGGCCGATGCTTCTTGTTTCTCTAACCCAGCTTCTTACATTGTTAACAACATAATTAATTACTATAATCTTATATTAGTCAATGAGATCAACCATGCTCGCTGTCCCACCAGTAATGACATATTTATTTTTCAAAATTAAATTTGTTAAATTTTAACCATAAATATAAATCAATATACATATAAATCAATATATCATGTGATATATTGTTGAATTCATTTTAACATATATTTTCTAAATATTAAATTTTTATACGGAATTGGTATATGTAGTTAGAGTTATTGATGGTCAAATATTATAATTGAAAATTGTAAAAACAGTATTTTATCAATACTAGTGGGACATAAGGAGTATGCTAGTAATAATTTTGTCGAATTCAAGTCGAAGGGGGCTAGTGAAAAACTGTAAAACTTATCCGTTGTGTTTTATGAATTATGATGTGGATATTTGGTATAAACAGTTTCTGACATCTGAGTAATTGGCTGGCTTGGATTTTTGTTTTACACTTTTTATTCATTTAATATTTTATATGATATGATTAGAAATAGACATTTTTATTCAAAATGGATATTACTGTAATTAAATTTTTGGATTTACTTTTCACTCTTATCTATTACTCCCTCCGTCCCATATTATTTTGATTGATTTTTCAAATCATACTAATAAATCAACTAATCAAATAAGTTAAATGAATAAGACAAAGTTCTCAACTGACAATCACTGACAAATAATGTAAAAATAATATAACAGTCAGTCAAATAAGTTATACTACTGTATGAATTAAACAAAATTCTCAACTGACTACCACTGTCAAATAACATAAAATATTGGTAAATCAAATAGTGAAGAAAGTTACACGAAACGAATAAAGTTCTCAACTGTTCACCAATATCAAATAACAGAAGAGGTTTATAAATCATCTAGTCAAAAAACTTACTCCCTCCTCTCCGTCCCAACCGAATTTACATAAAAAAATTGCGATCTCCAATTAATGTATTTAACTGTAAATATGTGTAATTACGAACAATAAAAATTAATATATAGAAACTGCAACAAATCTAACAATTTCTCATACGATAAATTTATAGTTCATAAATTTAATTGAAACGGAGGGAGTAATGAATCAGATAAACTTCTCAACAAACAACCACTATAAAATGAGTTACTAAATGAATCTGACAAAATTCTCAATTGACCATAGCTATCGAATAACATAAATGTTTATAAATCAACTAGTGAAAAAAGTTAAATGAATCGAATAAAGTTCTCAACTGAATACCACTTTCAAATAACATAGTAAAAGTTTATAAATCATAAAGTCACAAAAATTAATGAATTAGACAAAGTTCTCAATTACAACCACTGTAAAATAAATTAAAAAGTTTATAAGTCAATTACTAGTCAAACATAAATAAATGAATCAAACAAGGTTATACCACTATGACATAATTTGAATGAGGGATTGAATGATAGTCTAGCGGTTGAAGTCTGGTATTACTATCATGAGGTCATAGGTTCAATCCCCACCCAGGGTAAGGGGGGGGGTGAGATTTTATTGGGAGCTCACTTGAGTTATTACTCTTTAAAAAAAAAGATAAGTTGAATGAATAAGACAAGATTCTAAACTGAGCGTGGGGTAGGGGTGTTCAAAAATACCCGGCCCGCAATACCCGACCAGTCCATCCACTGGTCCGGTATAAAATAACCGGGTACTTTTACATTTTTCAGGGCCGGGTACCCAGCCCGGGAATTTTACATTTGAACGGGCCAGGGCTAGGGCTGCAAAAATGTAATTTTTGGATACCCGGGATACCCGATAATATTAAAATATATTTAATTATTTTAAAATTTAAATAATATTTTCTACACATCTACTATCAATTGTTCATACCTATGTAATATTAATTATTACATAATGTGAATTTACATAATATTCAAGTGATAAATTTTGAAACATTCTCTTTCGACTATGAATTCTCAATAGTCCCTTCTATGTTCTGCCCCTTCCCTTTCAACCTCGAATTTTTAATTATAACCCTGGTCACAACTCTATTCTGGCAGTAGCCAGTATGTTAAGTTGATAAAAATATATATTTAATTTTCCATCACAAATTTCTTAC